>CM053036.1:17006290-17306290 GCA_028564925.1 Lithobates sylvaticus | reverse complement strand
AGTTAGTTATTTATTTTTATAGTTGAACTAGAAGGACTTGTGTCTTTTTTCAACCTGACTAACTATGTAACTATGTAAGACCTGGCTGGCAGTCTGCGCTCTACTTCACCCTTAAGGTGTTCTATCGGGTTGAGGTGGAACCACGATCCGTCACTTCCTCTAGTTAGTTCCCTCCCCCTTAAGTTAGAATCACCTCCCAGGGAACACAGATAACCTCTTCACTGCCCCCTAGTGTTAACCCCTTTCCTGCCAGTGACATTTTTACAGTAATCAGTGCATTTGTACAGCTCTGATCGCTGTATTAATGCCAATGGTCCCAAAATGTGTCAAAATTGTCTGACGTGTCCGCCATAATGTCGCAGTCACGATAAAAATCGCAGATTGCCGCCATTACTAGTAAAAAAATAAAAATAATAATAAAAATGCTGTAAATCTATCCCCTAATTTGTAGACGCTATAACTTTTGCGCAAACAAATTAATAATCGCTAATTGCGATTTTTTTTTTTTTAAACAAAAATATGTAGAAGAATACGTATCGGCCTAAACTGAGGAAAAAAAAAATGTTTTTTTATATATATTTTTTGGGGATATTTCTTATAGCAAAAA
Organism: Lithobates sylvaticus; assembly: GCA_028564925.1. NCBI lineage: Eukaryota > Metazoa > Chordata > Amphibia > Anura > Ranidae > Lithobates > Lithobates sylvaticus. The sequence goes on along the minus strand of CM053036.1, from coordinate 17,305,683 downwards.
GTAAAAAATGTTGCATTTTTTTCAAAATTGTCACTCTATTTTTGTTTATAGCGCAAAAAATAAAAACCGCAGGGGCGATCAAATACCACCAAAAGAAAGCTCTATTTGTGGGAAAAAAAGGACGCCAATTTTGTTTGGGAGCCACGTCGCACGACCGCGCAATTGTCAGTTAAAGCGACACAGTGCCGAATCGCAAAAAGGGGCCTGACAAAATTGTCTGACGTGTCCGCCATAATGTCGCAGTCTCGATAAAAATCGCAGATTGCCGCCATTACTAGTAAAAAAAAATTTAAATAAAAATGCTGTAAATCTATCCCCTATTTTGTAGAAGCTATAACTTTTGCGAAAAACCAATCAATATACTCCTATTGCGATTTATTTTTTGGAAAAACAAAATGTAGAAGAATACATATCGGCCTAAACTGAGGAAAAAAATGTTTTTTATATATTTTTGGGGAATATTTATTATAGCAAAAAGTAAAAAATAGTGTGTTTTTTTTCAAAATTGTCGCTATTCTTTTGTTTATAGCGCCAACAAATAAAAACTGCAGGGAATTTGTGGGGAAAAAAAGGACGTAAATTTTGTTTGGGTACAACATCGCACGACCGCGTAATTGTCAGTTAGAGCGACGCAGTGCCGAATCGCAAAAAATGGCCTGGTCATTCAGCAGCCAAATCTTCCAGGGCTGAAGTGGTTAAAGTGTATCTAAAATACAAAAAAAAGGTATTTATCATCAAAAATAAAAAAATAAAAAGATGGCCTTTGTGAAAACAAGGAGCTAAGGGCATACAGCACAGCCAAAGAGAAAAAAAAATGTGTGGAACTCCGCTTTTAAAGCGGGATTCCACCCTAAAGTGGAACTCCCGCTTTTCGGAACCCTCCCCCCCTCCGGTGTCACATTTGGCACCTTTCAGGGGGAGGGGGGGTGCAGATACCTGTCTAAGACAGGTATCTGCACCCACTTCCGGCATAAACTCCCGTGGGAGTTTACGCAAGTTCCTGTCCCGGCGCGCTGTCTGCCGGGACACACACGTGTCCCGGCAGACAGCGCTGAAGATTCTCATTGCGCCGCGCGACTCGCGCATGCGCAGTAGGGAATCGGGAAGTGAAGCCACTTCCTGATTCCCTCACCGAGAATGGCGCCGGCTACAGCAGAGAGCCGAGCGAGCGATCGGCCTCTGCTGCCGACATCGCTGGAACCTGGGACAGGTAAGTGTCCATTTTTTTAAAAGTGCACTATTTGTAGCTGCTGGCTTTTAAATTTTTTTTTTTCAGTACAGTCCCGCTTTAAGTTTATTTTGTTCTCCATGTAACATACAAGCCGTGGATAGTGACTTCCATTCACTCTGAGCTCCTTTTCAAAAATATGATGTGTGTTCATCTGTCCATTATGTTCTCTCTGATTTTCTACACCAATAATGATCAATATCAGATTTATGTCCTTCTAATGTCTGATCTCTATTTTGTTTTTAGGAATTTGGCAGAAACTTAGATCAACCGCAGTTCCTTTACTCTTTGTTTTAGTCGGAGCAGCAATATTAGTAACTGTGATCATCATATTTGCTGCTCTCTATGGAACAGGTAAGTCTTAATTTCTATCAAGTCTACAGAATGTTTATCTATAAGAAAACACGGCAGAAGCTGACAAAAGGGGTAATCAATGTTTCAAAGAGCAGTTCCAATCCTTAAAGTGGTTGTAAAGTCTAAATTTTGACTTTTACCTACAGGCAAGCCTATAATGAGGCTTACCTGTAGGTAAAAAAAAATATCTCCTAAACCTGTACGGTTTAGGAGATATTCCCCGTGCAATGCGCCGCTGACTGCAGCGGCGCATGCGCACGGGGGATTCTCGGCTGAAAGGCCGGCAGAATCCGAACCCTGCCGGGATGAAGTCTCCCGTGCGCACGCGCGGGAGTGACGACATCGCGGCTCCAGCCACTCACAGCGCTGGAGTCGCGATACCCGGAAGACACGCCGAGGCAACATGTCAGCGACCTCGGCGTGGACCAGGTAAGTTACCGATGCCTCGTTCTAAGGTAAGTATTTCATAATGAGCTAGTATGCGGTGCATACTAGCTCATTATGCCTTTTCCCTTACAGGTGTATATAAAATAAAAAAAATGTCAGCGGGTTTACTTCCGCTTTAAAGCCTCGTACACACGATGAGAATATCAGACAAATTCTTTTTTTGCGTGCCAGTCTCATATCGAAAATGAAGAGGTTACTAAAGTTACCAAAATTCTGCTGCTTTTTTTTTTTAATGTACTGTATCGATTAAAACGAAAACCTTTTATAACAAAATTGTAAGGATTTAATGAAAGAACACTAAGGGCTTTATTAAATGACAGTTTACCCTCCCCTCTCCCCCTAGCAGCCTAGACCGTGTCAGTCAGTAAGGCTGCTTTCACACTGGGGCGGTGCGGGGCGGCGACGGTAAAGCAGCGCTATATTTAGCGCTGCTTTACCATCGTTTTACCCGCGGTATGCGGCCGCTAGCGGGGTGGTTTTAACCCCCGCTAGCGGCCGCAAAAGGGTTAAAAACCTCCGCAAAGCGCCGCTGCAGTGGCGGTTTGCGGGCGGTATCCCCGCGGTTTCCCATTGATTTCAATGGGAAGGAGCGGTATAGGAGCGGTAAATACACCGCTCCTTCACCGCTCCAAAGATGCTGCTAGCAGGACTTTTTTGCGGTCCTGCTAGCGCACCGATCCAGTGGGAAAGCCCGCCGGCTTTCACACTGGAGTGAATGGGGCCGGTTTTTTCAGGCGGTGTACAGGCGCTATTTTTAGCGCTGTACCGCCTGAAAACCGCCCCAGTGTGAAAGGGGCCTAACTCTGAGCTCTGGCAGGAGACAGCTCATCCTCTATGGCTGGCCCTACATGAGTCCCTTTTTTTTGTTCAACCAGGGGGTCAAATGGAAAAAAATCTGACCCAATTCCCTCATCCACACATTCAAGGTGGACGGGGGAATCCTCACCGCTGTGTCTTTGTATTCTTCCCTGCTGTGACGGAACGTCCCTACACTCCGCTTGAGTGTTATACCGCTTCCTAAGTCCTGGAACCAGGGGCGTACCTAGAGCATTTGGCACCCGGGGCGGATCCTATATCTGGCACCCCCCCCCCATTAAAATGTAAAAATACCCCACTGTGCCCCCTGCATACCTCTGCATCTTTCAATATCTCTTTGTCACTACTGTGTACCCCCTCTCCACAACTGCACCTCTGGACCCCTTTACGTTACACAGCACCCTGCATCTCTGGGCCCCTTTACATTACACATCACCCTGCGCCTCTGGACCCCTTTACATTACATAGCACCCTGCCCTTCTGGACCCCTTTACATTAAACAGCACCCTGAACCTCTGGACCCCTTTACATTACACAGCCACTGTACCCCTTTACATTACACAGCACCCTGCACCTCTGGGCTCCTTTACATTACACAGCCACTGTACCCCTTTACATTACACAGCCACTGTACCCCTTTACATTAAACAGCACCCTGAACCTCTGGACCCCTTTACACTACACAGCCACTGTACCCCTTTACATTAAACAGCACCCTGAACCTCTGGACCCCTTTACATTACACAGACACTGTACCCCTTTACATTACACAGCACCCTGCACCTCTGGGCCCCTTTACATTACACAGCCACTGTACCCCTTTACATTAAACAGCACCCTGAACCTCTGGACCCCTTTACACTACACAGCCACTGTACCCCTTTACATTAAAGAGCACCCTGAACCTCTGGACCCCTTTACATTACACAGCCACTGTACCCCTTTACATTACACAGCACCCTGCACCTCTGGGCCCCTTTACATTACACAACACCCTGATCCTCTGGACCCCTTTACATTACACAACACCCTGCAGCTCTGGACCCCCTGCATGTTACACAGACCCCCCCTTCAGTGCAGACCCCCCTTCAGTGTAGCCACCGTTCAGTGCAGACCCCCTCTTTAGTGTAGCCCCCGTTCAGTGCAGACCCCCTCTTCAGTGTAGCCCCCGTTCAGTGCAGACCCCCTCTTCAGTGTAGCCCCCGTTCAGTGCAGACCCCCTCTTCAGTGTAGCCCCCGTTCAGTGCAGACTCCCCCTTCAGTGTAGCCCCCATTCAGTGCAGACCCCCTCTTCAGTGTAGCCCCCGTTCAGTGCAGACCCCCTCTTCAGTGTAGCCCCCGTTCAGTGCAGACCCCCTCTTCAGTGTAGCCCCCGTTCAGTGCAGACCCCCTCTTCAGTGTAGCCCCTGTTCAGTGCAGACTCCCTCTTCAGTGTAGCCCCCGTTCAGTGCAGACCCCCTCTTCAGTGTAGCCCCTGTTCGGTGCAGACCCCCCTCTTCAGTGCAGGCCCCCTTCAGTGTAGCCCCCCTCTTCAGTGCAGCCCCCCTCTTCAGTAAAGCCCCCCCCTCTTTAGTCTAACCCCCGTTCAGTGCAGACCCCCCCCCCCATTCAGTACCTCAGATCAGCGCGGCACATGCTCAGCAGATCCCCTCCTCCTGTTTACACATAAACAGAGAGGAGGGGGAGGCGGCTGCTCGGCTCTGCCTGTGTGACATCCGGGATCGCACAGGCAGACAGCCCGCGGCCGCAAGAGGAGGAGATGGTACCACACACTGGGGGGGGTGTCAGGCCGGCACCCCCCCTCCGCGATTGAAGCGGTGGCTGCGCCGCTGGATTAGACAGCAGCGCAAGTGACAGGCAGGGAGAGGCGAGCGAGCTATCGTGATGTGCGGGGGGGGCAGGGGTGGTGCAGCGTGACACCGCTGCACCCCCCCCTGCACCCCCCCCCCACATCACGATAGCTCGCTCGCCTCTCCCTGAGTCCCTGCCTGTCACTTGCGCTGCTGCCTAATCCAGCGGCGCAGTGCCACCGCTTCAATCGCGGAGGGGGGTGCCGGCCTGACACCCCCCCCCCCCCCCAGTGTGTGGTACCTGGGGCGGCACACCCCCCCCGCCCCCCACTTAGTACGCCTCTGCCTGGAATGAGTCCAATGGATCTGGCTATAGGAACCCCCAAGAACCAGACCACACCAGTCTTGAAGTACATCAGGAATAATCTTTTATTTGAGATCTCCCACAAATATATACAGCAGTATAGCTAAAACCTAACCTAATTAGCATGAGCTAATTATCTAATCATTGACCCAGACTAATGCTGGCCATACACTATACAAAAAATCGGCCGAACCCATTTTCGAAAAACGAACGTTCGGCCGCGAGCGCAAACGATGGTGCCATCATGTAATGGCCGATAAATCGTTCAGTGAACATAAATAAAAAAAATGTATGTTCGTTTTTTTACATATACCAAGTGCAGACAGGTCGGGCGGGAAACACATTAACCTTTCAATTTATCGTTCGTTCAGCAGAAAATTTCCAAACTTATCCTTCGTTTTTTCGGCTCAAAAATGTCCAAACGATTATCGATTTTGTGTCCATTAACTGGCCGAAAAATCGAACGAACGTTCTATGACCAATGGCCAGCTTAATTAACTGAGAGATAAGACTTTTCGGGGTACGTCTCTTAGCTCACTGACTGACTATTCAATACACATTACCATATTACCATAAACATCAACACAGAGTTAATTAGCACAACAACATTGTGTGGAATATTCTTACAAGCCAGACTAGATTCATTTTCACAACAGACAGGTGGCTGGCGTTGATGATATTAGCATCTAACAGCTTGTGTCCCAACAGTGTCATTCAGTCTATTGCTAATATGGCAAATACATATCCAGAGTCTATGTGTCTTGGGGGTGGCATGGACCTGAATCCAAGTAACACCATCTCAGGGGTCCCCAGGCATTAAGCTCACAAAGAGCACCGTTCCCCCAAATACCAGGGCCCATAATCGCAAGGCAAGAGGCTCGCATTCCGTCCCCTCCAACAGCCTCTGTCCCGGCTAGGTCTGTCACACCTGCCATCAGAATACACAGATCAGCACTGCAGTCCTGTCATCAAGCGAAAAAATACCATCAGGGTGGTGAACAGATGTCAATCAATAGATCAATATCTGTTAAATCCCAGTGGCCACGCATGGATCAAAATTCATCCAGTGCTGAACCAGCTAAATTTCGATCGATGTATGGCCAGCTTTTTGGGACCTTACAGCTTGACCTTGGGCTGACATTTTTGCTTTGGCATGGAGAAAATAACTCCCTCTGGTGACAACTTTCTGCCCAAGTAACAATGTCATGGGACAAACTGAATCTCCCCACCAGGGACATAGCAATAAAAACTTTTCTAACTCCTCCCAATTCTACCTCTGATTTTGGGGATATCCATCTATCTATCCTTTAATTTTTACTGGAGGTGAGACAGCCCCAGGTGTTGTTGCCACCTTCATCAGAATTGGCATTACTACTTTCTATCAGAAAGCCTTTCACCTCTACACACTAAACAAGTTAACATTTTGTTATACGATGATAACATGTTGTGTGATAATATTGTTTGTATTTTTGTAATATCTTATTTATTTTAGTTTTGTCAATTAAAAAAAAAAAATGTCTACTAGTTAATAAGTAAATATATTGGCTAAAATAAAACTCATCTATTTGTAGTTGGTCAAGCAGCTGCTCAGTGTATGGATGACTGGGTCTCATACAGAGGAAAATGTTACTATTTCTCAGACAAAATTGATACATGGAACAACAGCCAGAACTTCTGCAAATCACACAATTCATCCCTGGCAATTATTGATAATGAAAAAGAAGTGGTGAGTAATAACATACCCATTTCCACTGATGACCTGACACTCAACATGATAATACCGTATTTATCAGCGTATAACATGCACCGGGATATAACACGCACCCCGAATTTAGGATGGAAGCTTAAGGAAAAAAACTTCCATTTAAATGCCCATCAATGCAGCCTTAGCAGTGTCCATCTACAGCCTTGTCATTGCAGCCTTGCCCCAGACTTTAAAAATGGCGCCGCCGAGATACAGAGCCGGATGTCCTGTGTATCTCATCGGCGCTCGATAGTTCTTGGCGGATTTTGGCGGGTCACACGGGACTGCGAGAGCCGTTGAATGCTGCTGAGAGCGTCCGAAAGCCGCTGAGAATGGCCGAGAACAGCCAAAAGTTGCAAGGACGGCCGAGAGGCTCACAATTGGCGGGGAATCAGCATATAACACGCACCCACGATTTTCCCCTGAATTTAAGGGGAAAAAAGTGCGTGTTATACGCAGTGTTGGTCATCTTACTTTAAAAAAGTAATTAGTTAAGTTACAAATTACTTCTCCCAAAAAGTAATTGCGTTAGTAACTCAGTTACTACATTGGAAAAGTAATTAGTTACGCAGCAAAGTAACTGTGACTTTTTTTTTAAATATTCTATACGTGTAACTAAGGGGCGGGTCTAGTATTACTGTAACCAAGGGGCGCATTTATTATTATTGTTATATATCGTGTAACCAAGGGGCTGCTCTATTATTACTCTAACCAAGGGGCAGATCTGTTATAGCGTGTAAGCAAGGGCGGGTCTATTATTATTATATCGTGTAAGGGGCGGGTCTATTATTATTATATCGTGTAAGGGGCGGGTCTATTATTATTATATCGTGTAAGGGGCGGATGGCTACAGAAGAGGCGAATGTTAAATTAATGGGCAGAGCTCGATATATAACAATAATAATAAATGCGCCTCTGGGTTACAGTAATACTAGACCCGCCCCTTACTTACACGATAGACGCCCCTTGCAGAGTAGCACGAGCATCGGGAGTGTGCGGCATCGCCTCGTACAATTACATGTTAACTGCACCTGCGCGGTGTAGAGTTCACTCAGAGCTGTTTAGGTTCGGCAATTTTCGGAAGCTCCGTAGTCCTTCGTACTGCGCAAGCGCTGCGCCTGCGCAGTACAGGGGATCCTTATCCGGCGGGGGAACTTTTTCATCAGGACACCGGAATTACACTACTGCCATCTAGTGGCGGTAGATGTAATTGGGGTAACTAAGCCAAAGTAATGGGAACTGAGTTACCATGAGGGGAAAAGTAATCAGTTAGATTACTTGTTACCCTCTAAAGTAACTGCGTTAGGTAACTCAGTTTATTTTAACTCAGTTACTTACATCACTGGTTATACGCCAATAAATACGGTAATACAATTCTGTTATCCATTATATCAGAATAGAACATTACACCCTTAGGGTGCTTTCACACTGCTCTGTTAAAAAAAAAAAAGTCTTTTAATGCATTTTCAATGCAGTTTCTGGTTGGCATACACCTGTGAAACATGAACATATGACTCAAAAAATGCACCAAAAATGTGACTGTTGTGAATTTTGAAGCATTGTTTATGCATTTTTGACATGTTTCAATTAATTTCAATGGGGAGCTTTTGTAAAAATTTTCTTCTATCTTTTCATGTGACAACACTAAAGAAATGACACTTGTCTACAATGTAAAGTAGTGAGTGTACAGCTTGTATAACAGTGTAAATTTGCCGTCCCCTCAAAATAACTCAACACACAGCCATTAATGTCTAAACCGCTGGCAACAAAAGTGAGTACACCCTAAGTGAAAATGTCCAAATTGGGCCCAATTAGCCATTTTCCCTCCCCAGTGTCATGTGACTCGTTAGTGTTACAAGGTCTCAGGTGTGAATGGGAAGCAGGTGTGTTAAATTTGGTGTTATCGCTCTCACTCTCTCATACTGGTCACTGGAAGTTCAACATGGCACCTCATGGCAAAGAACTTTCTAAGGATCTGAAAAAAATAAGAAGATTTCCAAGACCCTGAAACTGAGCTGCAGCACGGTGGCCAAGACCATACAGCGGTTTAACAGGACAGGTTCCACTGAGAACAGGCCTCGCCATGGTCGACCAAAGAAGTTGAGGTCACGTGCTCAGCGTCATATCCAGAGGTTGTCTTTGGGAAATAGACGTATGAGTGCTGCCAGCATTGCTGCAGAGGTTGTAGGGGTGGGGGGTCAGCCTGTCAGTGCTCAGACCATACGCCGCACACTGCATCAAATTGGTCTGCATGGCTGTCGTCCCAGAAGGAAGCCTCTTCTAAAGATGATGCACAAGAAAGCCTGCGAACAGTTTGCTGAAGACAAGCAGACTAAGGACATGGATTACTGGAACCATGTCCTGTGGTCTGATGAGACCAAGATAAATGTATTTGGTGTCAGGCGTGTGTGGGGGCAACCAGGTGAGGAGTACAAAGACAAGTGTGTCTTGTCTACAGTAAAGCATGGTGGTGGGAGTGTCATGGTCTGGGGCTGCATGAGTGCTGCCGGCACTGGGGAGCTACAGATCATTGAGGGAACCATGAATGCCAACATGTACTGTGACATACTGAAGCAGAGCATGATCCCCTCCCTTCAGAGACTGGTCCGCAGGGCAGTATTCCAACATGATAACGACCCCAAACACACCTCCAAGACGACCACTGCCTTGCTAAAGAAGCTGAGGGTAAAGGTGATGGACTGGCCAAGCATGTCTCCAGACCTAAACCCTATTGAGCATCTGTGGGGCATCCTCAAACGGAAGGTGGAGGAGCGCAAGGTCTCCAACATCCACCAGCTCCGTGATGTCGCCATGGAGGAGGGGAAGAGGACTCCAGTGGCAACCTGTGAAGCTCTGGTGAACTCCATGCCCAAGAGGGTTAAAGAGGAAGTAAAGTCAGAAAAAAAAAATTATACCCTGCAAGGCAAAGGCATAATGAGTTAGTATGCATTATGAATAATTTATCTGAGATTGAAGCGACCCTCGTTCTCCTCCTCTGACGCCGCCATCAATCCCAGAGTGACTTCCGGGTATCGCGGCTCCGGCGCTGTGACTGGCCGGAGCCGCGATGACGCCACTGTGCCATCAAACGCAGCCACTGTGCCATCAATTGCATCCTCACTGTACCATCAATTGCAGCCACTGTGCCATCAATGGCAGCCTCACTGTGCCATCAATTGCAGCCTCACTGTGCCATCAATTGCAGCCTCACTGTGTCATCAATTGCAGCCTCACTGTGTCATCAATTGCAGCCTCACTGTGTCATCAATTGCAGCCTCACTGTACCATCAATGGCAGCTACTGCTGTGCCCATCAATGGCAGCCACTGTGCCCAGCAATGGTAGCCACTGTGCCCATCAAACGCAGCCACTGTGCCCATCAAACGCAGCCACTGTGCCCATCAATTGCAGCCACTGTGCTCATCAATTGCAGCCACTGTGTCATCAAACGCCGCCACTGTGCCCATCAAACGCAGCCACTCGCCATAAAATGCAGCCACTGTGCCCATCAATTGGCGCCACTGTGCCCATCAATTGCTCCCAGTGTGCCCCCCGCCGGCCCGCCATCTGCACTTACCTGTCGCGGTGGGACAGCTCCTCAATGTCATCTCCCGTCCTCTCCACCCATCCTCTGCTATGTTTGGACACCTGGCATCCAATCACAGCACCTGTCGTTTTAGCCAATCAGGTGACGGGTAACAGATCCGAGCACCTGATTGGCGGAGAGGCGGTTTAGTGTTAGGAAAGCGAATATTCATTTGCTTTTCTAACACAGCTGAGTGACCTGCGAGCGCCCAGCGTGACACTTGCAGGTCACAATTTTTGACGCCTATTAGAGCCTATGGCTCTAATCGGGTGCTTCAAAACCACCCCCTGCAACTGTAATTGAGGTGCCCTGCACCCGATAAGGGGCCTGGGCACCTGAATAGGGGGTGGCAGCAGCGGCCATAGATAGATTCATGCAATGTATGAATCTATCTATTGGTGCTAGAGGGGGGTGGCAGGAGAGAGGGGGCGGCGCCCGTGCATCCTGAATGCGCGGGCCACCACTGTTAGAGACTATATTGGCTTGCTGGTCTGTGGTGATGAGCCTGTATAGGTGATCATTCAGTTTTCCTTGTGCTAGGAATCGCTTAACTTAACAGTTTGCAAAACTTTTCACTGATAGAAGGCTGCCTTCTAGTTCTGGAACATACGGCACTTTCTTTACAAGGATACTCTGCTTGCCTATTTGTGGTGTAATGCAGTTCAGAAAGCCCTGGCCTTTACCTTCAGATGTGATGCTTTAACCGTTTGCTAGGAAAACTTTGTTGCACTGTAATCAATGTTTGTAAAGAAGGTCTCATCGCTAGTCATGTGACTTGTCACACCTGAGTCTATGCACCAGCCACGTGGCTTGCCACTCTGTGTCACTTTATAGGTGCCACGCCATGATGTGTCTTCAGTTTCCTTTGTAATTGCTTTGACTTTTTGTGGATAGTTTTAGCTTTCGCTGCATGGCTTTGCAGATAGAACAGTCCTTTAAGTGACCAGTCCTTTTACTGTGAAAACAGGCTCTGCTTTTTTTGCTGTGCTTTGTGCCTTTGTACATATTAAGAGCTTTGTCATCATGGTGCGTATTTTCTTTCCTTCTGTCATATTCATCGATTAATTTCCCTTTGACACAATCTAGTGTCGGCTCCTGCTCGGGTCTGGTTTCTAAAGTGTTAATAAGAGCAGTATATGTCTCTGGAAGGCTGCAGAGGAGCAAGGCAACAATATGGTTAACTTTGATGTCCTCTCCGATAGCACGCAGCTGCTCTGATTTCTAGCATAGGATTCATGTGGTCACATATTTGCTGGCCTTATTCTAGTCTCATCTTGTACAGCTTTCTTAGCAAAAACAGTTTGCTGTTAAGACTTGAACGCTCATGTAGCTTTTGTAATGAAGTCCACATACCTTTGGCCGTTTTCTCTGTTCTTATGTGGATAAGCTGGTCATCTTCTACTAGCAAGCTTATAATCACTTTTGCCTGCCTATCCTTCCTATCCCATTCATCCGTCTCTCCCTTTGTTGGTCTGTCTGTATTCAGCACTTGCCACAAGTCATTCTGGTCTAGAATAATTGGCTAGTTTAAAATCCCACAGCTTGTAATTGCCATTGTTCAGCTTTGCTATTGCAAACTTCTGAACCACTTCCCATCTTTCAATAACCTGTATTCAGTACTCACTGTACTCATTGAGTTGCAGGATTCCCTTTCCAGTGCCTGGGTGCTGCTGGGTTTGCTGAGGTACCCTCTCCAATGCCTGGGACCCATAACCTATGCAGAGTATTGATATAATACGCTGGAAGCTTCTTGTATACAGCAGAACACCTTTGCTTTCATGGAGGATATTTTTATCATGGCTTTACATCACTTAGGAAACAAGGAACATACAAGTACACTGAGCATAGACATCCTGTGTCTTTTCCAAAATTCAAAAAGAATAGAATAGACTAAAACAGAATAGAATAGAAAATAAAGAAATAGAATAGATTAGAATAGATGAAAATAAAATAGAATATAGCCATCTTCCGAAATTTGAATTTCAAAATTCGAATTTTCGGAATTCAAATGGAACAGAATAAAATAGAATATAATGTCTTTCAAAATTCAACTTTTTTAAAAGATTAGAACAGAATATAATAAAATAGAAAGAATATAGTCTTCTTTTGAATTTCGAATAGAATAAAATGTAAAAGACTAGAATAAAACAGAAGAGAAAATAAAGGAATACACTAGAAAATAAAGGAATAGAATAAAATAAAATAGAAAGAATATAGCCAATTTCCAAAATTCTAATTTTCTAATGGAATAAAGCCAGCTACAGGTATTAGTCGATTCATCTATTTAAAAAAAAAAATTGATTAACCAAAGACGAAAATTTTAATCTATAACAGCCCTACTTTGCACTGATATCATGTGACATAAAATATTGGAACTACCATTATTTTTTCTCCAGGGTGCCTGCTTTCAGAAAATATATAATGTTATGGGGGGTTTTGTGTAATCTCCAAGCGTGTAATCATTTTTTAAACATGCAAAAATGGCTCAGGCAGTGAAAGGGTTAAAGTTGTATGGATAAGCATAATGTATAAACAAATCCCATATGTAAAGTATCACAGGAAACTATTCCAGTTCAGTATAACGTTGTGAGCAGTTGATAATGGTAAAAAAAAAAAAATGTTTATTATTTCAATAGGTTGTTTTTTCTGTCTTGCAGAAATTTTTAAATCTCCTGAATTCTAATAAATACTGGATTGGACTGAGCAGGACACGAGATGACTCAGGCTGGGTCTGGACCAATGGAACACTCTACTCAGGCACATTGTAAGTTCTACACCTAAATACGGTTTTCACACTGAGCCATGGGGGGCGTCGGCGGTAAAGCGGCGCTATTTTTAGCACCGCTTTACCGTCCTTTTAGCGGCTGAAAAAGGGGTTAAGTCCACCGGCAAAATGCCGCCGGAGCAGCGTTTTGCCCGCGGTATCGCAGCGCTGCCCCATTGATTTCAATGGGGAGCAGCGGCGGAGGAGCGGTGAGTTCACCGCTCCAAAGAAGCTGCTGGCAGGACTTTTTGTGACGCCCCGCCAGCGCCCCCTTTGGGGCTTTCACACTGGAGTGAATGAAGCCGCTTTTTTCAGGCGCTATACGGGCGCTATTTTTAGCGATGTACCGCCTGAAAAACGCCTCCAGTGTGAAAGGGGTCAAAAGGTCAGCTTCACCTAAAACCAATATTTTAGATATGACTTTTCCCTCCTTCTATTTCATGAAGACCCCAGTGTAAACTTTTTTTGCAGTATTTTGGAGTGTGTGCCAAGACTTTGCTTAAAGGGTAAATTCACCCTTGTACACTTTTTTCCTAAATTCCACCCCCCCCCCCCCCCTATGCACCAATATAGCATTCATGTACAGTAAAATCTTGGATTGCGAGCATAATTCCTTCCAGAAACATGCTTGTGATCCAAAGCAAATTTCCCCATAAGAAATAATGGAAACTCAGATGATTTGTTCTACAACCATTTATTCATAAGTCCTTCAGTTTATACTCCATATAAAAAGATTACAGCAATGTGATGGGTTGTGTAACTATACAATGTCCATCCACAAATAGAAGCCTCCACAAGGGGTTTAGAAGCAAAATCCAGCAGGAGCTCCAGAGTATAAAAGAGAAGAGAGTGGCGCCTCCAAGTGTAGTAATATGGTTACATTTAATGAAGGTCCAACATTTAGCAACTCACATGGTTCATGATTAAAAGAGGCATATCTAAGTATGCAGGAATCCGGGGTAAAGCTGTCCACATAGACCATCCCCCGCACACCGGGTCTCACCGCTGTCAGTCTGCAATCGTGACCAGTAAGACTACCCTGCAGTAGAGCGATCTGAAAGCGAGGCTTGAACCGCTCGTGGAGTGCAGCGTGGAAGGGATGACGTCGATGGCGGTACAGAGGACGGTCTATGTGGACAGCTTTTCCCCGGATGCCTGCATACTTAGATGTGCCTGTTTTAGTCATCAACCATGTGAGTTCCTAAATGTTGGACCTTCATTAAATGTAACCATATTGCTACACTTAGAGGCGCCTCTCTTCTCTTTTATACTCAGTTGTGACATGACGCTACTTGTATATCAAGTCAAAATTTATTAAAAAATAAAAAAGCTCTCAAACCAAGTTACTCATAAACCAGTTTTACTGTACTTTTTTTTTTCAAAAATATCAAAGCATTCCATTAAATCTACAGTCACTTATTTTCTTGTCCTCATCCATGTTTCCAGACGTTTCCATTTGTAATGTCTGTCTTCTTGATCAGACTTTAGGTTATGACACAGGAATGAGTTTATCAGCCGACCTCGGGGAGGGGTTACGTCAGCGTGTGTGTGTGTGTGTGTTTTTTTTTTACAGTGGGGGGGGGTGGATTTACGTCTGACGTCACTGATCGGCTTTCCCGATGACAGGGAACAGCCGATCAGTGACAGGCAGTGTAGGAAGCACGGGGAGAGGTTTGTTTACACAGACCTCTTCTCGTTCTTCAGCTCTGTGACCCGATCGCGGGACACCAGCGGCGATCGGGTCCACTGGTCCCACGGCCGCGGTCACGGACCTCAGGACCGGGTCGCGAGCGCGCCACCCACGGCTGGGCAATTAAAAGGGGACGTACCGGTAAGTGCTTTTGCCCAGCCGTGCCATTCTGTTGACGTAAATCTACAGGAGGCGGTCCTGAAGTGGTTAAGTTTAATCTTGCAAAGCTCTTTCATTTGGCATGTTGAAGTGTGCAGGATATGAGAGATGAGATAACAGCCTATGTGGATAGAGCTGTAGTATTGAAAACAGGAAAAGGGTCTCCTGGGTTCTGTAAAGTTCACCATAAACAATACAATCTAATTGTACAATCTCCTTTAGATCTACCATCAACTATGTGATGTAAGGGCTTGCCTGATTGGATACAGAGTGATTGACTAGATAGGTGTTACCTCCTATTATATAAATTTGGTAAATCTAAAGGAGATTGTACAATCAGATTGTAAAGGTTTATACACCTAATTACTAGTTGCGCTTTTCAGTGCCATTAATTGTTAATGACACACCAAACACAGAAGCAAACACACATTTTTCCATGTGGGGCAAATGCTGCAAAACGCACAGTTAAAAAACACACAACCCACAAAATGTCCTATTAACCACATGTAACCAACGGGCTTGCCCTATGCATGTCACTGGAAAAACGTTCGCTCCCACTATGCTAGATGTGAATGGGGCCTGAAAGAAAAATGAGGCTCCATCCACATCTGTGCGTTTCCTTGCATTTCAGAAATGCACTGCACCAAAAATCGCATTAAAAAACGCAGCAAGCTCCGCTCTAAAAAAAAGTTCTGAAGCTTCTTTGGGGCGATTGCTGTGTGTAGGGCAGTCCATTCAGGTGGATGGGCTGCCCTATATGTGTGATGGGTGAAAATGCTCAAATGCCCCCCCTCCCCTCGCTAATGCATGGGGGAATGTGAGTTCCCGCTATGCAGAGGTGTGAACGGGGCTTGACAGCTGAGTGTTTCTGTCCACTCCCTTCTATGTACTTGTATAAAAATGGCCATACACTATGCAATCTGATTGTGTATTTAGTGAGAAGGGTGATCACTGATTGCATCTCATTTAAAAAACGTGCAGCTGGATGAGCTGGGTGGGTGGATGATGCAGGGTGTGTGCTAATGAGATCAGCTGGTCAACTCCTTCCTATGTCATGACCTAAAGTCTGTAAGGAAGTAAGACATTACTAATGGAAACGTCTGGAAACATGGATGAGGACAAGAAAAGCAAGTGACTGTAGATTTAATGGAAAGCTTTAATATTTTTTGCAAAAAAAGTACATGAACGCTCTATTGGTGCATAGGTGAGCTGGAATTTAGAAAAAAGTGTACAAAGGTGAACATGCCCTTTAACTTCCCCAGTGCATTACTAAGTGAGCAGTTGATTGAGTACAAAGTCATTATTATTAGACCTACTGGTCCCAATCTGGCAAAGATTGTTCTGATATCATACAACAAAGTATGCAGATGGATTATCCAAAATCTGTTGTTAACATGAACATATATTACATCTGCCGTATCAGAGTTGGATCTGTATTCTTTGTTGGAGATCTGAGCTCTGTGAAAAGACTTCTTTAACCCCCCTGGCGGTAATCCCTAGTCTGGCTCGGGGTGGAACTTCAGTACCAAAAGCGGTAACCCCGAGCAAGAGCCTCGGGCTTGCGTTGCAGGATACAGGGGGAAGTTACTTACCTTGTCCCCTGGATCCTGCGATGTCTCCCCGCTGTGTGTGCGAGCTCCTCCGCTCGCTCGATTCACACAGTGCCCGAGTGCCGCTGATCTCCGCTCCCTGCGACGTTACGACGCACGGGAGCGGAGATCGGCGCCAAATTCAAATAAGTTAAAAAACACACAAAACACATACAGTACTGTAATCTTACAGATTACAGTACTGTATAAAAAAAATACACATCCCCTTTGTCCCTAGTGGTCTGCCCAGTGCCCTGCATGTCATTTTATATAATAAAAAGATTTTATTTCTGCCTGGAAACTGGAGATTGTCCATAGCAACCAAAAAGTGTCCCTTTATGTCAAAAGTGGTTTTAGACCAGCTAGAAAACAGCGATAATAAATTAGAATCACAATTCATCATCAAACAATAAATTTAATGACAGCGACTATTCTGCAACTGAGCACATTTCAGTGTTTTTGATTTGATTACATTATTGAATAATTTTTATATATATTTTATTATATTATAATTTATGATTTTGTGTTTCAAACTTTATCATACCCGGGATGTCTACTAGACTCTGGTTCGGACAGATTTAAGTGAGTTATTCACAAGAATTGCATGCCTACAATAGAAAAACGCCAAATTTCCATGCAAAATAATTGTACCGCTTTTGGTACAAAATTCCAGACATAATCATACCGCCAGGGAGGTTAAGCAAAGCAGATAAGGATGAACAGATAAACCTGTGAAAAAGAGACTACAGCTCCACCTGCTGGTTTTATATGAACATACTAAATATTAATTTGCTATGTTTCATATTCACCTGACAGAAAAAAATACTTTCATTTGTTTTGTTTTTTGTCCTGACTTTAAAAGGTCCAGAAAGAGAAAATATAAGGAAAACCACTATATATATGTGATTATTATCTAAAAACTGCAAACTGTTTTGTAATGTTCTGTTTTTTTTTTTCTAGATTTGATATTGTTAGAAAGCCACCAGCCCCTGGTGAATCAGAGAATGTTTTCCTGAATGGTGAAGGTTTTAGAAGTGATAGTGGAAGATATCCAAAGAAATATATTTGCAGCAATTTTTGAGGTCATCGTCCCTAAGGCCTCATGTACACGGCGGCTGGTAAACGGACGTTCAGAGGCAGTTGGATGCTTTTTTCAGCTGCCCCTGAACTCATCCAATGTTATCTTATGTGTTCATGTACACAGGTACCGGCGTTTAGCCACATTTCCGTTTGGAAGCATTTATAAAGATGTTGTTTTTTTTTTTTTTTTTACATTACAAAACTTAAAAAACACTTAAACAATTTTAAAAACTTGTAATTGATTGCAATGCTTAATAGACCATTTATATACCCCTAATGAACCCATGATCCAATCCAATACACTACTAGTATTGATGTTAGCCAAAGTAGAATTGGAATTTGACCTATATGTTCAAAACTTAAAAATTATATCAAATGATGAAAAACCACTAAAAATATATTTTAAAAACTTGTAATTGCTTGCATTGCTTCATAGACCATTTATATACCCCTAATAAGCCCATAATCCAATCCAATACACTACTAGCATTGATGTTAGCCAAAGTAGAATTGGAATTTGACCAATATGTTTTAGATTTCAACTAGATGACCCCACCATTGAGCTTCACCCCTGACTTCATCAAACATAGTTGCACTGCTTAGTCCTCACCACTTCAGGTGATGGACACTGGAGCGCCATTCTGGTTGGGATCATTATCAATGCAGGTTTGACACTTTTGTTTCTAGTCCTTGCTCATACTTTGCAAGCATAGTCTGACATTTTATTTATACTTTTCAATGTCTTCTATCCATAGCCACTGGTCTCCTCTCTCTGAATAATTTTGAACCATTGACCGCAGACATCTGCTGTCTTTTCAAACTGTCTGGCTTCAGACTCTCAGCGTTCAGCTCAATCCAAATAGACATACTACTTGTAGGTGAGCTTTTTTACTCCCTATCTTGCCTATGTAGTCCTGTTAATTCATTCAGTACATTTCAATTAGTTTTTCTCTTGTTGCCCCATCAGTGGCTTTTCTATATCTTCATACAAGATTCTCCCAGGATCATCCTTGTTTGGCGCTCCATATATATGATCAATTTACTTTATAGCGGTAAGTTTTTGTAAATTTTAGGCTATGTTAGCCATGTATGGCAAATTAACTCTTTTGAGTTGCCATTTCACATTATATATTATTATCCACTATACCTTACCAGGTTCCCTTTAGGCCTTCGACAGTTCCTCGCCTTATGGGAAAATGTATCTGACCACACCTGCGAATCAAGTGGCTGTTCCAGCAACTTAGGGGTATGTCCTGTTTGCCCCCCCAGGGGACTCCTTGGGACCAGCGCTGGCTGTGTGTGGGAGGGGACATAGGGCCTTGTGGCGACATGTTTGGTGTGGTTCTGCTTATTAAATTTATATGCATTAATTGAGTTTTATAACTAATTTTTTGTTTCTTATATTTTCATAGACTCCTTTCCTATTTGGTACAAAACTATCCATTGACCCTGAAGAAGCCATTGTATGGCGAAACATGTCGGTCAGCTCCCCCTAAACAGCCCCTTTGTACCCAGGATCTATCAAATCCTTATAGACCCTTTTTACTAAACCCCTGTTCATTTTTGTACTCCCCTGGTCCCCCAGCCATCTCTAAATCCCTTGCGTCCCCATTATTTGCTGGGGAATTGATATGACTGGCGGACCAATCCCATTGTATCCCCATTTTCTATATTGTATGTTTAATGTATTTGGTGTCGGCTTTGTTTTTTAAATCGATTACTAATAAATTACTTTGTTAAAATTTCTATTCAGAAAAGTTGCAAGTATCACTTTTGTTCATTACCGCTATAGTCCCCTATTTCTATTTTCGCTCCTCCATCTACCATTCAACCCGGGACGAGGTATAACCTAATTAGAGCTCTCCAAGCCCTCCTCTTCACATAGTTGCATGAAATTTAGGGTTAGGGTTTCCGGTTAGGGGATAGGGTTTCCCATTAGGTTTAGGTTTTTCCCCTTGAAGAACAAGTTATGGTTAGGGTTTCCTATTAGGGTTTTTCCCTTGAAGAACAAGTTAGGGTTTCCTATTAGGGTTTTTCCCTTGAAGAACAAGTTAGGGTTAGGGTTTCCTATTAGGGTTAGAGGGTTAGGGTTTTCCCTTTGAAGAACAAGTTAGGGTTAAGGTTTCCAGTTAGGGTTAGGGTTTTCCCCTTGAAGAACAAGTTAGGGTTAAGGTTTCCAGTTAGGGTTAGGGTTTTCCCCTTGAAGAACAAGTTAGGGTTAAGGTTTCCAGTTAGGGTTAGGGTTTTCCCCTTGAAGAACAAGTTAGGGTTAGGGTTTCCTATTAGGGTTAGAGGGTTAGGGTTTTCCCCTTGAAGAACAAGTTAGGGTTAGGGTTTCCAGTTAGGGTTTTCCCCTTGAAGAACAAGTTAGGGTTAGGGTTTCCAGTTAGGGTTAGGGTTAGAGTTTTCACCTTGAAGAACAAGTTAGGGTTTCCTATTAGGGGTTTCCCCTTGAAGAACAAGTTAGGGTTTCCTATTAGGGTTTTCCCCTTGAAGAACAAGTTAGGTTTAGGGTTTCCTATTAGGGTTAGGTGGTTAGGGTTTTCCCCTTGAAGAACGCGTTTACATGCCGTGTTTAGCGGCATGTAAACTCCAGCTCCCCTATGTTTTGCCGCGTTTGCGTTTTTTCTTTTTTCTTTTCAAAATAGCCCAAAAGTCCATCCAGTTCAACCATAAAAAAAAAGAAATAATAAATAAAAATAAAAAATATCGTACAATCCAATATATCCCATTCTATACCCACAGTTGATCCAGAGGAAGGCAAAAAAAACCCCCAGCAGCGCATGCTCCAATCTGCTACAGCAGGGGGAAAAAAATCACTTCCTGATCCCCCGAGAGGCAATCGGATTTTCCCCGGATCAACTTTACCTATAAATGTCAGTACCCAGTTATATTCTGTACATTTAGGAAAGTATCCAGGCCTTTCTTAAAGCAATCTACTGAGCTGGCCAGAACCACCTCTGGAGGGAGTCTATTCCACATTTTCACAGCTCTTACTGTGAAGAAACCTTTCCGTATTTGGAGATGAAATCTCTTTTCCTCTAGACGTAAAGAGTGCCCCCTTGTCCTCTGTGTTGACCGTAAAGTGAATAACTCAACACCAAGTTCACTATATGGACCCCTTATACATGTTGATCATATCCCCTTAATCTCCTCTTATCAAGAGAGAATAAATTCAGTTCCTCTAATTTTTCCTCATAGCTGAGCTCCTCCAGGCCTATTATCAGTTTGGTTGCCCTTCTCTGCACTTTCTCCAGTTCCCCAATATCCTTTCTGAGAACTGGAGCCCAAAACTGAACTGCATATTCCAGATGAGGTCTTACTAATGATTTGTACAGGGGGGCAAAATTATATCTCTCTCTCTGGAGTCCATACAGCTTCAACTCTTCTGGGAAGGCCGTCTACAAGGTTTAGGAGTAGGGATGAGCCGAACACCCCCCCCCCCCCCCGGTTCGGTTCGCACCAGAACCTGCGAATGGACCGAAAATTCACGCAAACCTCATTAAAGTCTATGGGAATCGAGCGTTCGAACTTGAAATCAAAAGTGCTAATTTTAAAGGCTAATATGCAAGTTATTGTCCTAAAAAGGGTTTTGGGACCCGGGTCCTGCCCCAGGGGACAAGGATTAGTGCAAAAAAAAACTTATAAAACGTCAATTTTTTCGGGGGGGGGGGGGGGGGGGGGGGCAGTGATTTTAATGATGCTTAAAGTGAAAAAAAAGGGAAATATTCCTTTAAATATGGTACCTGGAGGGTGTCTAAAGTATGCCTGTGAAGTGGCATGTGTTTCCCGTGTTTAGAACTGTCCCTGCACAAAATGACATTTCTACGGAAAAATAGTCATTTCAAACTGCTTGCGGTTTTAATGTAATGTCGGGTCCCGGCAATATGGATGAAAATCATTGAGAAAAATGGCATGGGTATCACCCCCCTGCCCATTACCAACCCCTTTGGGTCTTGTATGGATATTAAGGGGAACCCCGTACCCAAATTAAAAAAAGGAAAGGCGTGGGGCCCCCAGGCCCTATATACTGTGAACAGCAGTATACAGGCGGTACAAACAAGACAGGAACTGTAGGTTTGTTGTTAAGTAGAATCTGTTTGTAATTTTGAACAGGTACATTTTTAAAGTGTAGCTCCAGCCAAAAAAAATTTGTAAGCTTTTTTTGAAAACATAGGGAAGGGTTATCACCCCTGTAACATTTTTTTTTTGCTGTCTGTGCACCTCTTCAGAAGATTTCACCTCACTTTCCGTCCCAATGACAAATGTGTTAAATTTGGTGTTTTTAGTGAAACAAGGATTGGTGATAAAGCATCAGTGGGGAGGAGACACATTTTTCCCATATCAACTCTTACAGGATAGAATTTTCCTTCCTAGGGGTAGATTTCATCTCACTTCCTGTTGTCTCCTTCCGCTTGCAAGTAGGAGACGTTTGTAAGTTGGATGTTTGAAAGTAGGGGCCTGCCGTATATACTCTGCAGAAATTTGGGCCTAAGGTGTTGGTGTTGCCACAACACTGTAAGCCCTCAAAGTGACTCTTGGTGGGCGCTGGAACGCCCTGCTGTGAACTATTATACCAAGAATTGTAATTGCATGCCATTGTTGAACAGTAGTAGAAAAATTGGGCCTTTGGTGGTGGTGGTGGTGGTGGACGGTGTTGCCACAACACTGTAAGTCCTCACAGTTACTCTTGGTGGGCGCTGGAACGGGCCCTGCTGTGAAATATTATATCAAGAATTGTAATTACATGCACCCAGAGGCGGCTCTAGGCTTTGAGAGGCCTTAGGCAAAACTTAGACATGAGGCCCCACTCACGCCCGTAATGGGAAAAATACAAAAAATTAACTGGGGTATGGGTAAGGCAATCCATTGGGGGTTCAGGAGTGGGGCTAACAATTTAGGTGTGCTGTAACCTGTAGTGTTCAGATCTACAGCTCAGGGAACATTGGCATGATCAGGGAGCTGTGATATAAAAACATTTAAAAAAAATCGCATTAAAGGGGTTGTAAACCCTTGTTTTAGAAAATAAATAACAAACATATACTTGCATCCACTGTGCAGTTAGTTTTGAACAGAATGGCCCCGAACATCCTCTTCTGGGGTCCCCCAACGGCGCTCGCGGCTCCTCCCCACATTGGGAAACCACCTAGGAGAAGCGCTCTCCCTGGGGGTTACCTTGCGGGGCACGCTCCCGTGTCCAGCATTTGCGTCCATAGACACAGAATGCCAGACTCAGCCCTGCCCTGCGTCATTGGATTTGATTGACAGCAGTGGGAGCCAATTGCTGCGATGCTATCAATCTATCCAGTCAAGAGCCAAGAACCCCCGGCCAGAGAGGTAGAGTGTGTCTCCGGCGCGGGGACGAACGGGCTCAGGTGAGTAAAATGGGGGGGCTGCTGAGTGACAGAAGTTTTTTCACACTAATGCATAGGTGAAAAAACATGGAGGGTTTACAACCACTTTAAATAATAGAAACAAATCTTAGAACTTTCCTATTTTAAGTGAAACTTGTGCTTTTTTTCCCCACAGATGCTCAGTTGTGGGTTTAACTTGAGATAAGCAGTGTACAGGGGACAGCAGGGCAGAGCACAGGAGATCAGGAGACAATACGGGGGGGGAGCAGGGCACATTATGGGGCACACAGCAGAACATTGGGCACATCATGGGGCACACAGCAGAACATTGGGCACATCATGGGGCACACAGCAGAATATAGGGCACATCATGGGGCACACAGCAGAACATGGGGCACATCGTGGGGCACACAGCAGAACGTTGGGCACATCGTGGGGCACACAGCAGAACGTTGGGCACATTGTGGGGCACACAGCAGAACATTGGGCACATTGTGGGGCACACAGCAGAACATTGGGCACATCATGGGGCACACAGCAGAACATTGGGCACATCATGGGGCACACAGCAGAACATTGGGCACATCATGGGGCACACGGCAGAATATTGGGCACATCATGGGGCACAAAGCAGAACATGGGGCACACAGCAGAATATTGGGCACATCATGGGGCACACAGCAGAACATTGGGCACATCATGGGGCACACAGCAGAACATTGGGCACATGGGGCACACAGCAGAATATTGGGCACATCATGGGGCACGCAGCAGAATACTGGGCACATCATGGGGCACACAGCAGAACATTGGGCACATCATGGGGCACACAGCAGAACCTTTGGCACATCATGGGGCACACAGCAGAACCTTTGGCACATTATGGGGCACACAGCAGAACATGGGGCACATTGTGGGGCACACAGCAGAACATGTGGCACATCGTGGGGCACACAGCAGAACATGTGGCACATCGTGGGGCACACAGCAGAACATGTGGGGCACACAGCAGAACATGTGGCACATTGTGGGGCACACAGCAGAACATGTGGCACATCGTGGGGGACACACCAGAACATGTGGCACATCGTGGGGGACACAGCAGAACATTGGGAACATCGTGGGGCACCCAGCAGAACATTGGGCACATCATGGGGCACACAACAGAACATTGGGCACATCATGGGGCACACAGCAGAACATGGGGGAACACAGCAGAATATTGGGCACATCATGGGGCACACAGCAGAACATTGGGCACATCATGGGGCACACCGCAGAACATTGGGCACATCATGGGGCACACAGCAGAACCTTTGGCACATCATGGGGCAAACAGCAGAACATGGGGCACATCGTGAGGGGCACACAGCAGAACATGTGGCACATCGTGGGGCACACAGCAGAACATGTGGCACATCGTGGGGCACACAGCAGAACATGTGGCACATCGTGGGGCACACAGCAGAACATGTGGCACATCGTGGGGGACACAGCAGAACATGTGGCACATCGTGGGGGACACAGCAGAACATGTGGCACATCGTGGGGGACACAGCAGAACATGTGGCACATCGTGGGGGACACAGCAGAACATGTGGCACATCGTGGGGGACACAGCAGAACATGTGGCACATCGTGGGGGACACAGCAGAACATGTGGCACATCGTGGGGGACACAGCAGAACATGTGGCACATCGTGGGGGACACAGCAGAACATGTGGCACATCGTGGGGGACACAGCAGAACATGTGGCACATCGTGGGGGACACAGCAGAACATGTGGCACATCGTGGGGGACACAGCAGAACATGTGGCACATCGTGGGGGACACAGCAGAACATGTGGCACATCGTGGGGGACACAGCAGAACATGTGGCCCATCGTGGGGGACACAGCAGAACATGTGGCCCATCGTGGGGGACACAGCAGAACATTGGGCACATCGTGGGGCACACAGCAGAACATTGAGAACATCAATGGGTCTCACAGCAGGGCATTGGACACACAGCAGGGCATGGGACACATCACAGGGCACACAGCAAAACACGAGGTACATTATGGGGCTCACAGCAGAACATGGGGCACTTTAAGGGGCTCACGGCTGGGCATGGGGCACACCATGGGGCAAGCAGCATAACATGGGGTACGCAGCAAGGCTTATCACAAGGCACACAGCAGGGCATGGGGCACACATCGTGGTACAGGGCACACAGCGTGGTACAGGGCACACAGCAGGTTACATGGCGCACAGGGTACATGGCACAGCAGGGTACAGTAGGGGGAATGGTACAGGGTACAGCATTGTACAGGGCACAGCGGGATACAGGGTATGGGGCACAGCAGGGCACATCAGGACACGGGCGCAGGGCACAGCAGGGCATGGGTACAGGGTACGGAGCACCGCATGGCGCAGGGTATGGGGCACAGCAGGGCACATCGGGGGTTCGGGCACAGGGTATGGGGCACAGCAGTGTACGGGAACAGCAGTGTACGGGAACAGCAGGGTGCAGGGTATTAGTCACATTAGGGTATGGGTCACAGCAGGGCACATCAGGGTACGGGCACAGGGTATGGGGCACTGGGCACAGCAGAACACAGGGTATGGGGCACAGCAGGACACAGGGTATGAGGCACATCAGGACAAGGGTACGGGGCATGGGCACAGGGTACAGCGCACAGCAGGGCACAAAGTATGGGGTACAGCATGGCACATCAGGGTACGGGCACAGCAGGGTGCAGGGTATTGGTCACATCAGGGTAGGAGTCACAGCAGGGCACGGGCAAAGGGTATGTGGAACAGCAGAGCACATCAGGGTACTGGGCACAGGGCACATCAGGGTACTGGGCACAGGGCACATCAGGGTACTGGGCACAGGGTATGGGGCACATCAGGTTACTGGGCACATAAGTGTACTGGGCACATCAGGGTACTGAGCACATCGGGGTACGGGCACAGCAGGGTGCAGGGTATTGGTCACATCAGGGTAGGGGGGTCACAGCAGGGCACGGGCAAAGGGTATGTGGAACAGCAGAGCACATCAGGGTACTGGGCACAGGGTATGGGGCACATCAGGGTACTGGGCACAGGGTATGGGGCACATCAGAGTACTGGGCACAGGGTATGGGGCACATCAGGGTACTGGGCACAGGGAACAGGGCACATCAGGGTACTGGGCATAGGGTATGGGGCACATCAGGGTACGGGGCACAGGGTACGGGGCACATCAGGGTACTGGGCACAGGGAACAGGGCACAACAGACTGAGCAGAGCACACTTTCCTTTCAATTCAGACTGCAGAGTAGCGCGGGAAGCAGCTGTACTAAGTCCTCACTGTAATCTCTCATGTCACGTTGCTCCCCGACTGCATCACACCACACAGCTGCGCATGTGTAGGGCGCTGCCTCTGCGCGTTATTCCAAAAGTTCTTTGGTGTGGGCCTTTTTTGAGACGAGTGCATCAGATCGCACCACTGCTATTTGCAACATATGTCTCAAGCGTATCTCGCGTGGCCAAAACATCAGCCGCTTGGGCACCACATGCTTGACCAGACATATGTCGACCTGCCATGCAGTTCGTTGGCAGGCACACATAAAAGACCCACACCAAAGAACAAAGCGGACCTCTCCTTGCTCCTCATCAGCTGGGATCTCCAACCCCACTATACATTCAGTCCTCTCTGAAACCTGCACTGAGAGGAATGAAGGTGTAGAATTAGATGTGTCACAGCCAAGTACTTGCAGTACACCGACGTCCGATTGTACCAGGCAAATTTCCCTGCCCCAGCTGCTGCATCGTCAAAAGAAGTTCACTCCCAGCCATCCACATGAATGCTAGCTTGGCTAAATTGCTAGCACTTCAACTGCTGCCTTTTCAGTTGGTAGACTCGGCCCCCTTCCGTGAGTTTGTGGAATGTGCGGTTCCTCAGTGGCAGGTTCCCAAACGCCACTTTTTCTCACAGAAGGCGATTCCGTCTCTCTACTGGCATGTGGAAGGCAATGTCCATGCCTCGCTGGACAGGGTGGCCAGCGGTAAGGTGCATATTACCGCTGACTCATGGTCCAGCAGGCATGGACAGGGACGTTGCCTATCTTTCACGGCGCATTGGGTGACTCTTCTGGCAGCTGGGAAGGATGCAGGACAAGGTGCAGTAGTGTTGGAGGTTGTTCCGCCACCACGCCTCCAAAATGCTACTACTGCTACTGGTTGTGACGCACCTCTCTCCTCCACACCCGCCTCTTATTCTTCCTCCATGGCCTCTTCCTGTGCTTTGTCCTCTGCGTTCAAGGGGCTACGCAAGTATGCAGGCAAAAAGATGCCATGAGAGTTGGTTGATGCCATGCCAGCTTAAGCCAGGAATGGTGGTTTGCAACAAAGTCACCAACCTCCTCTCCGCCCTCCGACAGGGACAACTGACCCATGTGCCCTGTGTGGCTCACGTCCTCAACCTGGTGGTGCAGTGGTTCTTGGGCAGGTTCCCAGGCTTACAGGATGTCCTGAGGCAGGCCAGGAAAGTCTGTGTGCATTTCCGCCGGTCATATAATGCCAGTGCTCGGCTGGCTGACCTCCAAAAGGAATTTAACCTGCCCAAGAATCGCCTAATCTGTGACATGCCCACCAGGTGGAACTCAAAGTTGGCCAAGCTGCAGCGGCTGCACACGCAGCAGAGGGCCATCAATGAGTACCTTTGCGACTACGGCACCAGGACAGGGTCAGAGAAGCTTGGCTTTTTTTTTCACCACGCCAGTGGGCCATTATCAGGGATGCATGCACTGTCCTCTCACCATTTGAGGAGGCCACGAGGATGGTGAGCAGTGACAGTGCATGCATCAGTGACACTGTCCCTCTTGTCCACCTGTTGGAGCATACGCTGCGTGGGATAATGGACAGGGCACTTGAGGCAGAACAGAGGCAGGTAGAGGAGGACTTCCTTGCCTCTCAAGGCCCCCTTTATCCGGACAGTGTTCCTGCTGGCCCGCCGATCACACAGGAAGAGGAGGAGGAGGAGGAGGAAAAGGAGGATTGTGTCAGCATGAAGGTGGAGCCTGGCACTCAGCATCAGCAGCAGTCTTTTAGGGATCATTCACAGTCCCAAGAAACCCGTGGACTTGTACGTGGCTGGGAGGAGGTGGCTGCGGATCATGTCATCCTCAGTGACCCAGAGGACGACTCCGGACCGAATGCCTCAGCTAACCTACGCTGCATGGCCTCCCTGATCCTGCAAAGCCTGCGGAAGGATCCTCATATTCGTTGGATCAAGGAGGGGGATCATTACTGGCTGGCAACCCTCCTTGATCCACATTACAAGGATAAGGTTGCGGATGGCACAATACGCCGACTGTAATTGCTACAGCTGTCTATGGATAGGATGCGCAGAACAACAGCAATTGGGGTAGCTTCAGGTGTACACTGTGCAGATGGCACAATACACCCACTGTATTTACAATAGCTTCAAAATGAAAATAAATTCACACTGTCTCTCTTCGCCGCCACAACGCACTACACAAGGCCATCGCACAGGCGGCCTTATATAGTGTGGGGCGTGTACTAAACCCCCTGAGCCATAATTGGCCAAAGCCACCCTGGCTTTGGCCAATTATGGCTCGCTAGACAAACAACGCTGTAATTGGCCAAGCATGCGGGTCATAGTGCATGCTTGGCCAATCATCAGCCAGCAATGCACTGCGATGCTGCAGTGAATTATTGGCCGTGACACGCCACTCGAACAGACCATAACATTTGTGATTCACCGAACAGACGATGTTCGTGTCGAACATGGGTTTGACTCGAACACGAAGCTCATCCCTATTTAGGAGTGTGTCTATGGGAATGTTTGACCATTCTTCCAGATGCATATTTGTTAAATCAGGTACTGATGTTGGATGAGAAAGCCTGGCTTGCAGTCTCCGCTCTAATTTATCCCAAAGGTGTTCTATCAGGGTTGAGGTCAGGACTCTGAATGAATGAATGACTTGTATAGCGCAACCTATGCGAACTTAATCGCCTCAGGGTGCTTTTTGCCACTGGTGTCCATCTGTGGTATAGTGCAGTCCTTGCCCTGTGGGGTCCTGACACGCTTACAAACACAAACACATACAACATACAACATACACATATTTGGCCAATTTTATCGACAGGATCTAATTAACCTACCAGCATGTCTTTGGAGTGTGGGAGGAAAACGGAGTACCCGGAGGAAACCCACGCAGGCACAGGGAGAACATGCAAACTCCAGGCAGATGGTGTTGTGGTCGGGATTTGAACCAGCGACCCTATTACTGCTAGGTGAAAGTGCTAACCACTACACCACTGTGCTGCCCCTCTGTGCTGCCCACTCTGTGCAAGCCAGTCAAGTTCCTCCACCCCAAACTCGCTCATCCATGTCTTTATGGACCTTGCTTTGTGCACTGGTCCAAATTATTTGGTGGAGGGGGGATTATGGTGTGGGTTTGTTTTTCAGCGGTTGGGCTTGGCTCCTCAGGGGTTGAGCCCTGGTTCCAGAAAAGGGAATTCTTAAGGCGTCAGCATACCAAGACATTTTGGACAATTTCATGCTCCCAATTTTGTGGGAACAGTTTGGGGATTGTTTCTTCCTGTTCCAACATGACTGCGGACCAGTGCACAAAGCAAGGTCCATAAAGACATGGATGAGCGAGTTTGGGGTGGAGGAACTTGATTGGCCTGCACAGAGTCCTGACCTCAACCCGATAGAATACCTTTGGGATGAATAAGAGCGGAGTCTGCAAGTCAGGCCTTCTCATACAACATCAGTGCCTGACCTCACAAATGCTCTCCTGGAAGAAACTTCTAAACCTTGTGGACGGCCTTCCCAGAAGAGGTGAAGCTGTTATAGCTGCAAAGGGTGGGCCAACTCAATATTGAACCCTACGGACTAAGACTGGGATGCAATCAGGGGCGGACTGACAGGTCGGTGACTCGGGCGCCGCCCGAGGGCCCGGGGCCATTAGGGGCCCGGACTCGGCCACATGAGGGGCCACTTGAAACGGCTGTATTACATGCCGCGATACCGCTAACAATACTGCTAGCGGCGCGCGGCTCCCCGCCGGCCCCTTCTTCCCTCCCGTCCGTCCCAGGTGCTTCTACTGTATGCGTCGTGACGTCACCTGGGACGGACGGGAGGGAAGGAGGGGCCGGTGGGGAGCCGCGCGCTGTTAGCAGTATTCGCGGCATGTAATACAGCCTGCCGAGTCCGGGCCCCTAATGGAAGAAAAGTGGAGTGGAGGGGCCGGTGTATCGAGGGGGGAACCGTTTTCGGCACAACACCGGCGGGGAGCATCGGAATCGGCATCGGTGAGTCACGGGCCCCGGGTCCCCCCACCCCACAGTGTCACCCCAGCCCGCAGTGTCACCCCTACCCCACAGTGTCACCCCTACCCCGCAGTGTCACCCCAGCCCGCAGTGTCACCCCAGCCCGCAGTGTCACCCCAGCCCGCAGTGTCACCCCTACCCCACAGTGTCCCCCCACCCCACAGTGTCACCCCAGCCCGCAGTGTCACCCTACCCCACAGTGTCACCCCTACCCCACAGTGTCACCCCAGCCCGCAGTGTCACCCCAGCCCGCAGTGTCACCCCTACCCCACAGTGTCACCCCAGCCCGCAGTGTCACCCCAGCCCGCAGTGTCACCCCTACCCCACAGTGTCACCCCCAGCCCACAGTGTCACCCCCAGCCCACAGTGTCACCCCCCAGCCCACAGTGTCACCCCCCAGCCCACAGTGTCCCCTTGTGTGCATGTCCCCCCCCTGTGTGTGCGCTCTCCCTCCAGTGTCCCCCTGTGTGCGTTTCCCCCCCTGTGTGTGCGCTCACCCTCCAGTGTCCCCCTGTGTGTGCGCTCACCCTCCAGTGTCCCCCTGTGTGTGCGCTCACCCTCCAGTGTCCCCCTGTGTGTGCGCTCACCCTCCAGTGTCCCCCTGTGTGCATGTCCCCCCCTGTGTGTGCGCTCTCCCTCCAGTGTCCCCCTGTGTCCGTTTCCCCCCCTGTATGTGCGCTCACCCTCCAGTGTCCCCCTGTGTGTGCGCTCACCCTCCAGTGTCCCCCTGTGTGCGTTTCCCCCCCTGTGTGTGCGCTCTCCCTCCAGTGTCCCCCTGTGTGTGTGCCTCCCTGTGTGTGCGCTCTCCCTCCAGTGTCCCCCTATGTGTGCGTGCCCCCCCCCTGCGTGTGCGCTCTCCCTCCTGGGTCCCCCTGCGTGTGCGCTCTCCCTCCAGTGTCCCCCTGCGTGTGCGTGTGTCCCCCCCCCCCCCTGTGTGTGCGCTTGGTCCCCTTGAGTGTGGGGACCAAGGGGGCCCCATGATCTTCTATTGCCCGGGGGCCCCATGAGTTGTCAGTCCGCCCCTGGATGCGATTAAAGTTCATGTGTGTGTAAAGGCAGGCGTCACAATACTTTTGACAATATAGTATACTTATAATTATTCCCCAAAGAACATTCGCTACTCCTCTTGAGTATGAGTATACCACAGGTGTGAGATTTTTTCACAGCTTAGACCAGTGTTTCTCAACCTTTTTCAAGTCAAGGCACCTTTCTATTATTAGTCTAATGTCCCGTACACACGATCGGATTTTCCGACGAGAAATGTTGGATGTGAGCTTGTTGGCTGAAAGTCTGACTGTGTGTATGCTCCATTTAACATTTGTTGTCGGACTTTCCGCCAACAAATTTTGGCCAGCAGGTTCTCAAATTTTCTGCCAACACACGTCGGACTTTCCGATCGTGTGTACACAAGTCTGTTGCACAAAAGTCCACACATGCTCGGAATCAATGCTCTCCAAACTCAACATTAGCAGAAGGAGCCCAAAGGGTGGCGCATGACTATTAAACTTTCTTTTTATCGGCTCGCCGTACGTCTAGTACGTCACTACGTTCGTAATTGTTGGCCAACATTTGTGTGGCCTTGTGTATGAGAGACAAGTTGGAGCCAACAACCTTCGAACAAAAATCCACAGTTTTGTTGTCGGAAAGTCCGATTGTGCATACAGGGCATAAGGCTTGGGTAACTGCCTAGAAGTGCGCATTCCCTAAAATATTTGGACAGAAAAATAGTATTGGACGTAAATGGGATTTTTGAGGCACAACACTTCTGTTTAAATATATATTTGTTCCTTTTATTAAATTACTTCATCACGTAAATGAATCGCTCATTTGTTAAAGACTGTCCAAAACAAAAATAATACAACAAAACAATACACCCTTATTATATAACTTCAGACAAGGGGACAAAGCATCTTTGTCATCAAATGTTTCATGTAAGAAGTCATGGCACAACGCGTTTCTTGGAAGTAGTCCACTTCTTCAGGAGCCAGACATGTGTTTACTTTTGAAATAATCAAAAACCGAAACGAAACTATACCAATCATGTCACCCAATATTCAGGAATAGGGATAGAAACAAGGTTGCGTTTACCCCAGGATAGGCAAGAGGGGGAGGGGCAAGAATGAAGGCCCAAATGGGGAACCAAACCAGCAGGGACAGCGCCCACCTTAACCTTTCTACACTCCCAAGAGTAATCACTCATGTGCTAGATATAAGAGAAACAATTAGACACAAGATTTAAAGAAGGGCAGAGTCACGCTCTGTTGTGTAAAATACCACTTCATCACTTCCACATAACCACTATAACCATGTTATCCCCCAAAGGCTCAAAATATAGAAAATATAAAATATAAAAGATTTATATCTATTATATAGATTTATAATTAGAGTAGGATACTAGAGTTGGATTCACATATACAATTGGCAGAAGCCATATTCCAGTGGAGGTCTCTTTGACGTTTACCAATACAGCCCCACAGGAAACACACAAGTGGCGTCCATTTCTTGGGTTGATAAATGGGTCCTTTTCTTTTTGTAATCATTATTCAATGTGTTTTATTCAATGTGCATTGTATATGTAGTCTATAAATGTGAACTATTAAAAATTTGTTATACTATTTTACACGTGCCTTTAAAGTCCATTTTTCTCTTATTTCAATTCATTACTATTAGGATGTGGCACTTTGTTATATGGGGTGTTTGATTGCCACCCCAGGGCACAGCAATCAATTTCTCTTCTCCTAATAAAGCCGACAAAATTGGCCACAGGTGGTAACGCAACACCTGGAATGCCCAAAGTTGTCTTCTTGTGTGCATGTCCATTGAGTTACTGTCGCCATCTTGCTGCCAGATGGAATGCTGCCAGCCACTGTAATCCCTGAGTGGTGGAGGTGTGCATGCCCCAGGCCTAATGGCCTGAGCATGCGCACAACGCTGCCATAATAGACGGATTACCCATGCCTCAGAATCGAAAGTGGCGCCCTACGTCCCGACAATATCCGGGTTCGGCTCCCACACTCATCTGTTTTTCCCATGTAGAATGCGCCACAGATGCAGGTCATTGGATATACCACACCCACTGTGAGGCAATCTAAGTGGTAATGCGGCCTAAACCATACCCCATTAGGGATTACACATCCCGGGATTTCCTTAATGCAGGGGCATTCTGGACAGTTGCCATATTTAAACATGCCTCTAGGGCAGTGATGGTGAACCTATGGCACGCGTGCCACAGCTGGCACGCCAAGCCCTCTCTGTTGGCACGCCAGGGGAATCCCCAGCCAGGCAGTCACTTGCACTGACGGTGCAGGCATGCTTCCTTCCTTGCATCAGGGCCAGTGACGTTGTGAGGGGTTGGGCAGCCAGTCATCTTGTCCCATGTGTGATGTTTAGGGGGGTGTAAAATTCTTCCTCCACCATCCTGACTCTGTTATGCAGCTTATTGCCTCCCTCGGACCCCTACACCAACGGTAAGACATTCAGGCATTCCTTTCTGCAGGCACCCTATTCCAGCTCCCCCTGCTCCAGGACAACTTTGGTTCAGTCTGTCCCTCTAGTGCAGCCTGGTAGGTGAGTGCATGTGTCAGGTAGGTGAGCGTAACGGTCAGGATAGGTTAGTGCATGTGTCAGGTAAGCAAGTGTAATGTGTCAGGTAGGTGAGTGTATGTGTCAGGTAGGTGAGCGTAATGGTCAGGTAGGTGAGTGCATGTGTCAGATAGGTGAGTGTAGAGGTCAGGTAGGTGAGTGTAATGGTCGGGTAGGTGAGTGCATGTGTCAAGTAGGTGAGTGCAATGGTCAGGTAGGTCAGTGCATGTGTCAGGTAGGTGAGTGTAATGGTCAGGTAGGTGAGTGTAATGGTCAGGTAGGTGAGTGTAATGGTCGGGTAGGTGAGTGCATGTGTCAGATAGGTGAGTGTAATGGTCAGGTAGGTGAGTGTAATGGTCGGGTAGGTGGGTGCATGTGTCAAGTAGGTGAGTGCAATGGTCAGGTAGGTCAGTGCATGCGTCAGGTAGGTGAGTGTAACGGTCAGGTAGGTGATGCATATGTCAGGTAGGTGAGTGTAATGGTCAGGTAGGTGAGTGCAAGTGTCAGGTAGGTGAGTGCAAGTGTCAGGTAGGTGAGTGCATGTGTCAGATAGGTGAGTGTAATGGTCAGGTAGGTGAGTGTAATGGTCGGGTAGGTGAGTGCATGTGTCAGGTAGGTGAGTGCATGTGTCAGATAGGTGAGTGTAATGGTCGGGTAGGTGAGTGCATGTGTCAAGTAGGTGAGTGCAATGGTCAGGTAGGTCAGTGCATGCATCAGGTAGGTGAGTGTAATGGTCAGGTAGGTCAGTACATGTGTCAGGTAGGTCAGTGCATGTGTCAGGTAGGTCCGTGTATGTTACACAGTGTATTCTGAGCACAACACATTCCTGAACCCTGCATCCTGAGCAAATCTGGCAGAATCATACAATTTTTGGTCCCTTAGGGCTCATTCAGAAGAACGATCAGTCCCATCCTCTATACAGAGCCGCTGGTAGGTTTAATTCTGTGTTGGCACTTTGAAAGAAATAAGTTGGTTTTGCGTCGCGGTTTGGGCACTCGGGCTCAAAAAGGTTCGCCATCACTGCTCTACGGCCTTCATCACATTCAGTTCTCTCAGAGCTATAGCTATGAACAAGTTAGTCCTGTAGGGATGTTCTCCTTCTGTAAACAAACTCTGAGTACGGTTTCACATATTTTCCCATAATTTTTATATGTGCTCAATAAGCACCAAAGCACCCCTGACTCGTTGAAGGTGCTACGTATATGTTGTTATAAACTTGACTGTGTCCACTACTCTTTATTTCTTTTTACATCCAAACACAGGGGAGGGCTGGGCTGGGGGGCAGAGTGGCAATTGCCCCCCAGGCCGCCCTAACTTACGTTGATAACGGCCGGCGCCCGCTGCAATTTTTACGGCTGCGGCGGTCGGCCACTGTTGCATTCTGGGAGTTGTAGTCTGCACTCAAGCTCCCAAGCAGCGCAGAGGAAACTACAACCCCCAGAGACCAGAGTCTTGTAGGCAGGGTGCCTGTGCCTGGCTCGGGCTGTGGGGCTGGGTGCTGGTTTGCGCTGGCCGTGGCATGCAAGCTGAGCTGCCAGGTAAGAGACCATGACAACCCCAGCTGACCCCCAACATCCCGTCCCCCCCCATACACCCCATTTACCCTGCCCCAGTGATCAGGGTGCATTGGATGAGCACTGGTGAGACTGCATTTATGGACACTGGTGAGGCTGCATTGATGGGCACTGATGAGGCGGCATTGATGGGCACTAATCAGGCTGCATTGAGGGGCACTGGTGAGGCTGCATTGAAAAACCAGCTGGGCATGGATGGTGAGCTGATTCGGTGGTTCAATGGGCCACTTGACTGGACTCCCCCCCCAGACCTAAGGCTGCCAGCCCTCCCCTGTCCAAACAGCAGTTCAGAGCGTAGCCTACCACAGGCCTTTTGGTAAGCCCTTTTTAGGGACTTTTTACTGTAGCCACACATCAATAGCAGGTCTCTCAGAGCTGCAACCTCTCTCTCAAAGTCTTGCTCATTTGAACAGTTACTCTTGATCCTGAGGTACTGTCTGTAGGGATCACTACGAACAAATGCCCCAGGATGGGCACTGTCGGCCCTCAAAATCATATTGCCCATTATGAATGAATGAATGAATGATTTGTATAGCGCTGCAACTGCGAACTGAATCGCCTCGAGGCGCTTGACTGCTCATGTTGGGATGCCATGTATTAGAAGAGGTGGGTCTTGAGTTTTTTCCTGAAGGCCTGATGGCCTGATGGTATCTCTTTCCTGAATAAAGAGGCGGAAAGCCTTCCATCTTCTGCTATTGCAATGTTGATGTCACGAAGGGAAATCTTTCTTGCCACTGAATATATGAAAGAAAGATTAAAATTGCAATCTTTCAGCTTTTAAAGAAACTGGTTTAAATCCTGAATAGGGCCCATCCATACCATGAGGATGTCATCGATGTACCTCTGCCACGGGTCCAGGGCATTGAGATGGGGACTTGTTGTACTTTAGACATGTGCAATTCGTTTAGTTTTTTTTTCGTTTTTCGTTTATTTTCGTTATTTTCGTTCATTCGTTATCGTACGAATAACGAATCGTTCGAATCGAACGAATCCGAAAACAACGAAAATCCGACAAAAACAAATTAGAAACAACGAATCTACGAAAGAAGAAAATCCGAAAAACGAAAACAGGAACAACGAAAATCAAAATGAACGAAAAAATTCGTACATTCGTAACTTTTTTTTTTTTTTTTTGATTCGTAATTTTCTGTGTCTCTTACAATGGCGCTGCTTAACGTGCTTCGAATGGATTGAACGAAAAAATTCGTACATTCGTAACTTTTTTTTTCGATTCGTAATTTTCCGTGTTACTTAAAATGTAATAATAGCATACACATTACATAAAATTATGAATTATGCTCCGATTACGAATCTACGAATGTTACGAATGTACGAATAAATACGAATGTGTCTGAATTTAGAATAAACTAATAAACGAAAATTAAACTAACGGAAAAACGAATCAACGAAAACATAACTCTTACGAAAATACGAATCGTTACGAATACGAACACTGACGACTTACGAATTTACGAATCGTTACGAATCAACGGAAACGAAAAAACGAAACGAAAATAAACACATTTTTTTGTTGTGCACATGTCTATTGTACTTGAAGGGGTGGGAGTGTCATCTATTTGCCAGGGCACCTGTGGCACATTTTACTAATTAAAATTAGATATTTATACAGATATATCAATATAACATAATCAAAGTTTAGATACATTGTGGGTGAATAGGCAGACGAGAACAGATGGATGTTGTAGAGATAAAAATATTGTGCCCTAGTTAGATCCCGTCAGGGGTGCTTGGGTGGCGTGGTTACTTAACCGGTCTCTCGAAGAAAACTTGAAATGCAAGTCTTTATAGAGTCTTCTAAAAAAATCTCAAGTCCCCTTACAGTTCAGAGGCATATTACAATTTTATATGTTATAGACCATTTTTTTTGCAAGATGCTACTTGATTTTTTTTCTTTTTCTTTTTAATTTGTTTTCTGCATTTTCATTATATGCCAATGACCACATTATTTTCAAACTCTGTATTTCAAGATTATAATGTTATTCAGCTTCATGTCTAATTATATGTATGTAACATGCAAATTCTTTAATAAAAACATTGAAATGAAAAAAAAATATATATTGTGCTTTATGTTGTGTGTTTTAAATAATTAATTGTAATATATCTGTAATAAAATGTAAAGTAAATGTTTAAACAAACAGAATGTTCCTTTATTGAAACAAAGACGTACAACATCAGTAGAATGGAAATAATCAAAGTAGTACAGTGATAATGGCAAAAGAGGCAAAGCTTCGGTAACATAAGATAAGTACGTACATCACATATAAGACTGGATAGGATAACAGTGCTCAATCCAGTAGTGTATTTAGGTTTTGTGCTGCCATAGGCCTGACTAAACTTGTGTACCCCCTAATTTAAATATGACCCACCTCTTCCTGTCAAGGCCACACCCCTTGCTGTTTAAGACCTGCCGGTCGGGACCCCCGTGAGTCCGGTCGCGGTTCCCGTGGACTCGATCGCCGTGGGGACACCCGCGATCGTCTCACGGGAAGGCTGAACGGGGAGATGCCGAGATAAACAGCATCTCCCCATTCTGCCTAGCAACTAGTGACGCCGATCTCTGCTCCCTGTGATTGGAGCAGAGATCAGCATTCACTAGCTGACAGCCACGCCCCCCCACAGTAAGAAACACACCCCTAGGCATACTTAACCCTTACACTGCCCCCTTGTGGTTAACCCTTTCACTGCCAGTGTCATTTATACAGGAATCAATGCATTTAAATAGCATTGATTGCTGTATAAATGACAATGGTCCCAAAAATGTGTCAAAAATGTCCGATGTGTCCGCCATAATGTCGCAGTCACAATAAAAATCGCTGATCGCCGCCATTACTAGTAAAAAAAAAAAAATATATTAATAAAAATGCTATAAAACTATCCCCTATCTTGTAAACGCTATAACTTCTGCGCAAACCAATCAATAATCGCTTATTGCGATTTTTTTACCAAAAATATGTAGAAGAATACGTATCGGCCTAAACTGAGGAAAAAAAATGTTTTTTAATAGATTTTTGGGGGATATATTTATTATAGCAAAAAATAAAAAATAATGCTTTTTTTTTCAAAATTGTCGCTCTTTTTTGTTTATAGCGCAAAAAATAAAAACTGCAGGGGCGATCTAATACCACCAAAAGAAAGCTCTATTTGTGGGGAAAAAAGGACGTCAATTTTGTCTGGGAGCCATGTCGCACGACCGCGCAATTGTCAGTTAAAGTGACGCAGTGCCGAATCGCAAAAAGGGGCCTGGTCCTTTGGCTGCAAATTGGTCCGGTCTGAAAGTGGTTAATTTGCATAGATTCCCTCTCACTTCCTGTTTGGCCGTGGGGCAGGAAGTAAAGGGAAATCTCTGCAATGGGACAGGGATTGTAAAAAATATACTGACAGGGGGCTATAACCCTTCCTTACTGTACTTTAAGGACAAATTTCTAATAATTTTATGGAGAGGGCTTAATCTACTATATTACCAAGGCACATAAAGAAGGCAGCCACCAACAAGTGTTCAGAATACAGAGGGGGGAAGACCACACCGACTAAGCTGTCCATGGCTGCCATACCCTATCAAACTTCTTAGGGCCATTCCTGCCTGTGTAGTTCAATGTATAAAGAGCAAGAGCAGCATTAATGTGTTTTTCCCACTAACCTACGGAGGGATAATAATTTCCCTTTGAGCATGGAAACATGTGTCTATACCATCTCCACAACGAGTGCAATCTTTTAACCTCTGAGGATATATGCTGTGCAGACTCTGGGGGCATATAATAAACCCTATGCAGGAATCTTATTTGAATGAGTTTGTCCCAGGAAGAGGTCAGCAATATAAAACTATCCTCAAGACAGTCCTCCCAATCTTTCTATCGAAATCAGGTAATCAGGTAAGTCAGCCTTCCACAAGTCCCATAACTGCTCCATCTTAGAGGAGGACAGAAAAAAAGTGTACCTCTAAACGGACTTTTAAGGCGTTAATATCTGTACAAAAAATGATGAGAGAGTGTTTAATGTATTACAAAATATTTTGTTCCACGCATGCTCGGAATCAAGCAGAAGGAGCCGCACTGGCTATTGAACTTCCTTTTTCTTGGCTCGGCGTACGTCTTTTACGTCACCGCGTTCCCACGTTCGTAATTGTTGGCCAACATTTGTGTGACCGTGTGTATGCAAAACAAGTTTGAACCAACAACCTTCGAACGAAAATCCACGGTTTTGTCGGCGGAAAGTCTGATTGTGCGGCATAAGGTTCATGTGCGTGTAAAGGCAGGCGTCCCAATACTTTTGGTAATATAGTGTACATGATCCGGCACACAGGTTGCCACCCTGTAGCAGTAAAACTGATATATGGTGGACGGGATGTGGTTAGTTTACAGTGGGGAGATCATGGAGGGGTTATATCTATCTGAAAAAATATCATACTGGCAAGTAGAAAAATTATCCACTCTGTCAACATAGCCGAGCTAGAGAAAAAGTTTCATTTCTGTTGAAAAGTGATGTTTCTGTGGATGGAAAGATGGTTTATACAAAGGAAACAAAACCACCAGAACTTAGAGTGTTGATGTCACACGATGACCACACCAGAGATGGAGAAGACCTTCAAGGCACTACAGATACCACACTGCAGGAAGGTTCTTAAAGTGGAGGGCCACCCTGAAAAACAAAACTTAATAAAAATGTTAATACAAATTTAAAAGGAAAAAAATTTATTTTTTTTACTTACCAGAAATGGCTGTTGCTAGGCAGATCGTCCTAATCTGCCTCTTCCTGTTCCTCGGAGCTGTTCTCCTAGCGCCGCCTTCTAGTGATTGGGGCGCGGTGTGTTATGGGAACTATGTCCCACAACACATCGCGTTCCCCATTCACAAATTTGACTCGCGCATGCGCAGTAGGCCGCGCGCCGACTCGCGCATGCGCAGTAGGAAACGGGCAGTTTCCCTTACTGAGGATGGCGGCGCTGAAACCGGATCGCCAAGGGACATCTCGGCCTCCACGACCAACATCGCGGGCGCCCTGGGAGGGTAAGTGTACTTATTAAAAGTCAGCAGCTACTTTTTTTTTAGGTGCTGACTTTTAAACATTTTTTTTTTTTAGGTGAAACACCGCTTTAAATTACATACAGGGGGGTCCCCGACTTACGAACGCCCGACCTACGAACATCCCCTACTTACGAACGGGGCGCTGCGGGGACCCTCCGCCATTTTCCGCCGTCCTCCGGCCATTCTGCGCATGCGCGGCCATACGGAGCCTCGAAAAATGCCCATAATTTAATTTGCCGCGCATGCGCAGAACGGCATTAGACGGAGCATCGGAAATGTCCGGAAATGTCCGTTATTGTCCGTAATTGTCGGTCTGCGCATGCGCTGCCGACTTACGAACAATTCCGACATAAGAACAGGCGGGCAGTCCCTAAGGAGTTCGTAACTCGGGGGCCCCCTGTATTTAAAATAAGTGTATAAATCTTTCCATATGTGAAGATGTATTTAGCCTCACCCCATGCAGAGATTTCCCTGCTCTGGGACTAAAATCGACATCACTAGCAGACTGAAGCCCCATACACACGGTCGGATTTTTGCATGGATTCTGTCCGATCGGACAATGTTGTTGAAACATCAGACCGTGTGTAGGCACCATCGGACAGTGTACGTCGGATTGTCCGACGGACAAAGTCTTATCTCCTGCTGGATAGATTTTCCAACAACACGGTCCGATCACACCAAATCCGATCGTGTGTACGGTTGTCCGACGGACAAAGTGCTACGCATGCTCAGATCACATTACAAGACCAAAGCTATTGGCTACTAGCCTCTACGTAGTCCCGTCGTAGGCAACAAACGTCACCACGTTCAGAATGATCGGATTTTCCGACAACTTTGTCCGACCGTGTGTACGCAAAACCAACATCGCACAAAGTACGACGGACATGATCCGACGGACCTGGTCCTCGGATAATCCGAGCGTGTGTATGGGGCTTTAGAGTGGTCATCAGTGGGGTAGGTTAACGTATATTTTACCTTATACATGTAGCACTGACCCCTGAAGGAGCTGCTGTGTTTTTTTTCTGGGATTACCAATTACCTCCTCCCTGTAGCTTGTCGGTCGTTGTCTAGGGTTACCCAGGGTTAGTACCCAGTAACTTCAGAAGCCGACACACAAAAAGTCCTTTTTAGGATTTTTATTTGCAAGGGTAACGTTCAACTGTAACACAGTCTCTCAATTGGGAATAGACGGCACGGGTGATAAAACTCAGGCACTTAGAACTGCTGACATCAACTGAATGTCTCTTTAGATAGCCCAGAGAGTAGCCACTCACAACTGGGCGCTTCACTGCTGGATAAACCTCTAACGGTAGATTTAGCCGCCAACAAGTGACTTGGAAATTTGCAAAGTCTCTGCCACAGACTAGATTGTAACTGAAGATAAGTAGGAACCTTTCTCACAGTACCTGGATCTCTCAGCCTTCTTGGCGATACTGTGAGAAATGCGGATTCACTAGTGTCCATACAACTTCAGCTCCCAGGCTCTTACCGAGCAGCCAGCTTGTTGGCCCTCCTCCAAAGAGTCCTCCCCTGGTCACTTGTACGAGTTTCCGTGTCCCTCCAACACCGAGAGCACACCGGGACACCTCCGAATCCTCCTTCAGTTACTGGGCCTCGAACTAGCCAGTTCCGAGACTCGGGAACAGACGGATCCCCACCCCAGACCATGAGGGCCTCTGGGGCTGGTCAGGGTGACCATGATTACAGGGACGGCAGACACTCCTGGGTCCGGGACCCCTCACGGGGTTGGCCCGGACTGGAACCAGGAACAGAAGAGCAAGCCGAACCCTGAACACATGACTTCAGAATCTTAAATACCCCTTCCCAGAATACACAGCGGGGCCACTGATTGGCTCTGAGAAAGATGGGCACCTAACACGTCCAACCAGGCTTGGTTCTCAGCCTGTCACAGGTGCCTCACTGGACCTATCACCAGGCAGAACTCCAGTACAGCCCAGCCAGACTGATGCCATAGTAAAAGACCTATAGAATTAACCCCCAGAACTCTGTTATAGTTCTGGAAAAAAATAGATTTACATTATAGCGCACACTTTAGTAAAGTGTCGGCGCTACACACACACACACACTAGCCACCACATTTATTAACAGAAGCATGCTCTGTTTACAGCCTCTATTGTTGCAGACAAGGTTCACAATCCGACGACTAACATACACTGTACTGCCTAAAGTATTGGGACTCCCTTCAAATCACTGGATTCAGGTGACCACAGGTGTATAAAATCAAGCACCTAGGCATGCAGCCGGCTTCTACAAACAGTTGTGAAAGAATGGGTCGCTCTCAGAAGCTCAGTGAATCCAAGCGTGGTACTGTGATAGGTTGCCATGTGTGCAATAAGTCCATCTGTAAAATTTCCTTTCTTTTAAATATTCCACAGTCAACTGTTATGCCACACGATCGGAATTCTCGTCGGAAAAAGCTCTGATGGTTTTCCCGACGGAATTCCGCTCAAACTGTCTTGCCTACACACGGTCACACCAAATTCCGACCGTAAAGGATGTGGTGACGTACAACACTACAACGAGCCGAGTTCAATGCTTCCGAGCATGCGTCGAATTGTTTCCGAGCATGCGTAGGAATTTTGTGCGTCAGAATTGCTACAGACGATCGGAATTTCCGATAGAAACCTTTTCCGTCTGAAAAATTGAGAACATGCTCTCAATTTTTTGCTGTCGGAAATTCGGCCAGCAAAATTCCAATGGAGCCTACACACGGTCGCATTTTCCGATGAAAAGCTCTCATCTGTCTTTTTCTGGCCGGAATTCCGATCGTGTGTACGCGGCATTAGTGGCATTATAACAAAGTGGAAGCAACTGGAAGCAACTCAGCCATGAAGTGGTAGGCCACCTAAAAAATGATAGAGCGGGGTCAGTGCATGCTGAAGCTCGCAGAAGTCACCAACTGTCTGCAGACCTCCAAACTTTGTGTGGCCTTCAGATTAACACAACAACAGCGCATAGAGAGCTTCATGGAACGGGTTTCCATGGCTGAGCAGCTGCATCCAAGCCTTACATCACCAAGTGCAATGCAAAGCGTTGGATGCAGTAATGTAAAGAACGCCACTACTGGACTGTAGAGCAGTGGAGACGTGTTCTCTGGAGTGACCAATCACGTTTCTCTGTCTGGCAATCCTATGGACATGTCTGGGTTTGGCGGTTGCCAGGAGAACAGTATTTGCCTGACTGCATTGTGCCAAATATAAAGTTTGGTGGAGGGGGATTACAGTGTGGGGGTTGTTTTTCAGAGGTTGGGTTTGGCCCCTTTGTTCCACGGAAGGGAACTCATAAGGCATCAGGATACCAAGACATTTTGGACAATTTCATGCACCCAACTTTGTGTGAACAGTTTCAACATGACTGCGCACCAGTGCACAAAGCAAGGTCCATAAAGACATAGATGAGCGAGTTTGGGGTGGAGGAACTTGATTGGCCTGCACAACCCGATAGAAGACCTTTAGGATGAATTAGAGCATAGAATGCGAGCCAGGCCTTCTCTCCAACATCAGTGCCTGACCTCACAAATGCTCTTCTGGAAGAATGGTCAAACATTCCCATAGACACACTCCTAAACCTTGTGGACGGCCTTCCTAGAAGAGTTTAAGCTATTATGGCTGCAAAGGGTGGGCCAACTCAATATTCAACCCCCCGGACACATGTAAAGGCTGGTGTCCCAATACTTTTGCCAATATAGTGTATCTTGTTTGGAAAATTATACAACACTTGTACAATAAAACAAATCAACAAGTACTGTTGACAAAAGAATAAACATCTGCACTGGTGTGGCCAGTGACAGTTACTAAATTACTGACCCCTAAGTGCAACAGTAGACTCAAACAATAAAGTGCAGTGTTATACCTCATGGTACCGACAGTCAGGCAATCATAAAAGGCCAGTACAATGAAATAGAAGACAGAAAGAAAACAAAAATAAAATGAAACCTCATGAAGAATAACCAAGCTGCAAGGTCAAATCAAACTGGCTATGACTTTAGCCTATACACAGAGTCCAAGTGGGATGCCAGCTTGTTGGCCCTCCTCCGAAGAGTCCTCCCCCGGTCGCTTACACTAGCTGCGGTGCCCCTCCAAGTTGAGAGCGCACCCGGACACCTTGAATCCTCCCTCAGTTACTGCGCCTCGGACCAGCCGGTTTCCGAGACTCGGGAACAGATGGATCCTTGCCCCAGACCAAGCGGATCTGTGGGGCTTGTCAAACCAACCATGTTGCGGGGCGGCACACGCTCCCGTGACTGGGACCCCTCGCGGGGCTACCCCGGTC
Source organism: Lithobates sylvaticus (assembly GCA_028564925.1). Taxonomy (NCBI): domain Eukaryota; kingdom Metazoa; phylum Chordata; class Amphibia; order Anura; family Ranidae; genus Lithobates; species Lithobates sylvaticus. The sequence continues at coordinate 17,260,897 of CM053036.1, read as the reverse complement.
CAGATCCAGGAACAAGCAGCTATGACCGAACGAACCCTGAACACGTGACTCCAGCATCATAAGTACCCTTCCCCAGACTTGGCTCAGAGGAATGCCGGTACCCAAACGTCCAACCAGGCCTGGTTCTAAACCTGTCATGTGCACCTAACTGTACACATGACAGGCAGAACCCCAACACAGCCCAGCTAAACTGATGCCAAAGTTAACCTACCCAATTAGGTCTCAGAACCCATTTACTGTTCTTGAGAGAAAAACAACTACATTTACACATAGCGGACACTTTGCAAAAGTGTCACCGCTACACAGGGTAATGGTAAACAGGGTTCTCTGAAACAAAAAGAAACAATCCCCCACGTTGGGGTTTTTAGGCAGCGTACAATGAAGGGAAGTCAGAGTTTGTAGGTAAAAAAGTTTGAAGTTTATTTATAAAAAATAATTGAAATCAATGAATTAGAACATGAGCTCCAGTGGGAAAACGGAAAGATGCTATACATTTGAGTACAGGGGGAACATGGATATACAGTATGCAGACTAGTGTTCACATAACAACAGTACACAATCTGTCGTAAACATGAGAGACTATCCCTGACGCGTTTCAACCCAAAAAGGGTCTTCCTCAGAGGGAAAGAAGGTCTGCTAGACAAAGAGGAATAAAATGTCAATGTTAGTGGCAAGTACAGTTTACAGAGTGAAACAGGCTCATAAAATATACAGAGCTGAATGTAACAGAACACATTGAAGTTTACATTTACCACAATGGTGTATATCCTGAAGGTAAAGAATAAGTGGTATTCCCACTGGGGGGTTTTTTGGCGAGGAGGATGCCGTCCGCTCAGATGGGGTACGCCAGATAAGTTCCACCAAACACCACCCAGGTCATGGGGCGCCACACGTCTTGCGGGAGGTCACACGCTTGTGGTTCCACTCCTACTGGTCCTGCTAACCAAGCAGGGGTACCAGGGGAGGGGAACAACCTGGGGAAGGCCTAGAGGCGCGCAGGCACCACCAATGACAGAGTCTATAAGGGAATAAGGATTATGTTAGAACTTGGTGTCTTAGCGGGTAGGACAGTATATAGCAGCTAGGAGGGAAAGGTTAGGTAATTAATTGAACATCTATATGTAGTTATTCTTGCCAGGTGGGGTGACCAGGACATATAGTGAGTGAGGTGTGTGATGGGGAACGAAGTGGAATCAAACTGTGCGACTAAGGGAAGAAAAACAAAACAAAAAACGACAAACAGAAACAAAAAACCAAAAAACCCCAAATCGACCAACCCAAAGGACAGAGGCTCCCCTCGGGGAGAAAGGAGAAGCCACAAGTGCACAATTGTGGTAGGACAAGAATGTGTGAGTATAGTGTGTGGAGAGGTGACGGGGTGAGGGGAAGTGGGGGAGTGTTTAGAGGGGTGGGTGGGGAGTGATGTGGGGTTGAGTGAGGGGGGAAAAAGGAGTGATGGAAGGGGGAGGAGGGGAAAGAAGAGGGGAGGGGGAAGGGGGGTAGGAAGAAGAGGGGAGGGAAAGGAAGGGAAAGGGAAAGGGGAAGGAAAGGGTAAAAAGGAAAGGTGGAGAAAGGGAAAGGAAAGAAGGGAAGAGGGGGGGGGGAAACACCGGGTGGGGAGGGAGGGGGGGAAAAAGCGGAAGGAGGGGGAAGGGGGAGGGGAGGGGGGGGGGGAAAAAGGGGAGGAGGAGGGAAAGGGGGAGAAGGGGGAAACAAGGGGGAGGGGAAAAGAAAAGGGAGGGGGGGGGGGGGGGGGAAGGGATGAGAGGAAAGGGAGTGTTGGGATGTGATGTGAAGAGGTGAATAGTGACGGTTCTACTTGATGAAAACGTGAAATATTGATAGTAAAATAATGTATGTGTACATGAACTGGAATTATAGTCCTACCTGGGGTAAAGAGATGCTGGAATAATGCCACAGGCTGCTGACCATGGGGTTATATCACAATAGCCGATGCTACGTTTTGAAAGAGACCCCCAGTCCTGAATCACTAATATATTGATAGTGTAAGGGAACTGTTAGATCGATTATCTGGAAGCAAAGGGTAATGGTGATCAGTAAGATCAAAAAAAAAAAAGGTCTAATAATCGAATAGACAGCGAAGCTGTCCTGTAGGAACCACAGGGGGGTCTGCGGGGATAGAGTGATGGATATAACCATTGGACGGTGTCCATACATACCGCATATCGGTCTCGGTGGTGGTCTGGTCCTGTTAGGGAGGCAGTGGTGTGATATAGTACTTGTTGGTCCTTTTATGGGTTGAGGGTAATTGCTGGTGGCCGGAAGTGGGTCACCGGAAACAGTCAGCAACGGCTGACTCTATTGGTGGGTGGGTGTCAACGCAGAACAGGCCCTCCTTCAGGTGGGGGCGGCCGCCAAACGGGCAGGCCTCGTGTGGCGTCCCCGGCGTTCCTGGCGGCCATCTTGTGGCCCGTGATTGACGTCATCCCTGACGTAAACCACGTGACGTACGGTCGTCATGCGCACCAGCGGCGTCCCGCGCGTGCGCAGTGACGGGCGTCGTCCAGGGATGTCCAGGAATGCCGCCGACGAGGGTGTTCCAACGGTCGATCGCACGGGACCAGCCCAGGTGCGTCGATCGTGGAGAAAGAGGAGGCGCTTGTTGATGGGATGTAGCGTCGCTCCTTACCCTCGTCGGGAAGACGTGATGGCGCCACCTGGGGACCCAGATGGTGTGGTGGAGTCAGGCAACCCCCAGTGGCGGACAGGCGTCCTCCCTGCACAAACCTGGTCAGCCTGCGGTAAAGAGATGGTAAAGAGATGTTGAGCTGGGGTGAAGGCAAAAGAAAAAATAATAATAATAAATGAAAAAGTATAATAAAATAAGATAAAATAAGAAAAAAATAAAAATAAATATAAATAAAATATAATGTAAATTATAAAATAACATAAATTACATGGTGCAAAAGGAAACGTGAAAAACAGAAAGGTGACAAGTGAACCACAGCGTCAACCAAGCCGCAGGAAGGTCATTGACAAACAGCTCAGTTATTATCATAAATCACAAACAACTCTGACTAGTTCTAGTATGGAAACATAAAACAAAGGTATTTTCACAGATTATGTTAATATAGTACATACTTTGGTTTGTACAAAAATATACATAAGAAACATTTGTTAAATGTACATCATATATATACATAAGACTCCGGTTGGGAACTGTCATTTTAACTGTATGTGACTTGGTACGGTCTCATTATATATCCTCATCCAAATGAGGAGCATAATGCAAGGAGAATATTATAAACATAATACTATATTGCATTGAAAATTCAGTTAAATAGAATTACAAAGTATATGCAGGGGGGGAAATGTTCACAGCATCTCTGTTGACAAAGAGATCTATAAGTTCATGGGCTGTCATGGGGGAAAAAGAAGAATGAGTGAAGTGGGGAAGGCGAAACAGGAGCTGCAGCAACGAAATGTCCAAAGGGGGGCACTAATGAGGTGGACTGGGGTAAACCACGATAAGTAATTGACAAATGAGTGCCCTTATTGGGTTTTGCCGGAAACGAAGCCTTTTAGAAAGGGAGCGAAAGAGATGGACTCATTTAGGCCCGGCGCCACTGTGGCACTGAGTCCATGAATCCACCTCTGTTCGCACTGAAGGAGTACTTTGTTCCAGTCGCCGCCTCGGTCGGGTATGTGAATCCGATCGAGAGCGGCGAATGCGACAGTGGGCATTATGTAATTATGTACGGTTACCACATGCCGTCCTAGGGGTAGGTAGTGGTTGCCAATCTGCATGCAATAAATATGTTTGGACATACGTTTGTGGAGCTCCTGTTTCGTCTTCCCTATGTAGAACGCACCACATTCACATAGCATGATGTAGACAATCCCTTTAGTTTGACAGTTCACAAAGTGGGATGGGTGAAAAGTTACCCCATTGGGGAGGGGGAACGTTTTTTCACGTTTTACATATTTGCATACTGAACAGTGGCTACAGGGGAAGGTACCCAGGATAGAACAATGTTTAAGCCTTTTGGTCTCGTTTTTATATTCACTTTGTACGAGTCGATCACGTAGTGAAATGGCCCGTCTAAAGGTTATTGCAGGGCTAGCAGGGAGAAATTGGCAGATTTTTGGGTCATCCTTTAGGATGGACCAATACCGTGAGATAATTTTTCTAATGATGTCGTGCTGTTTGGAAAATCTCATGATGATCCTGGTGGATTCTACACCAGGGTCATTTTTGGCCTTCTTTGGTGCGAGTAAGCTTGGTCGGGACTGCGCAAGGGTACGGTTGTAAGCCCTGCGCAGGCATGACCGGCTATATCCACGCGCCAGTAATCTGGACTGGAGTTGCCCAGCCTCAGTGTTGAAGAGTGTATCGTTGGAACAGTTCCTACGTAGGCGCAAGTATTGGCCATAAGGGATAGACCGTTTAAGTGTGGGCGGGTGAAAACTCTCCGCGTGGAGGATTGTGTTTCCCGCGGTGTCTTTTCGATATAGGGTGGTGTAGGGGGAATTGTCGGAGGAGCGACCAATCAGCACATCGAGAAAGGTAAGTTGGTTACGGTCATGTGTCATGGTGAATTTGAGATTGTGCTCATTATGGTTAAGGTAAGCAAAGAATTCTAGTAGTAGATCCTCAGGTCCATCCCAGATGACAAGGACGTCGTCAATGACCGTAGCCATACGGTAATGTGGCTAGTGTACATGACGAGGTCCCTGTCATCCAGGACTGATTGTTCCCACTCCCCCAGGTACAGGTTGGCGTAGGCTGGGGCACAGCAGGTGCCCATGGCCACGCCCTGTACCTGGAGGAAGTGGGAATTATTGAACATGAAAAAGTTATGATGTAATATATATTCCAATCCATCAATAATGAACTCATTCAGTGAATCTTCATATTTCGGATTCAGTGTTAAGGTTCTCCGTATAGCTGCGACTCCCTTGTTGTGGGGGATCGAGCTATAGAGTGCTTCGACATCAATAGCCACCAGAATGGATTTGGTGGATAAAGTTGTAGTGTTGATAGTCTGTAATAGGTGTATGGTGTCCTTCAAAAAGGAGGGCAGGGACGTAACAAATGGTTGGAGGTATGAATCTATAACCTTACTTAAATTTTCTGAAATGTTGCCTCTACCGGAAACAATGGGGCGTCCGGGGGGTTGGGCCATGCATTTGTGTATTTTTGGCAAACTATAAAAGGTTGCCACTTTGGGATATTTAGTCCTAATGAATTCATATGTGTTCTGAGTGATAGCTCCTCTGCCAAATGCCGAATCAACTAAATCATAAAACTTGCTGTAGTATGCTTGTATTTGCTTTAATGGGATTGCTTTGTACCAATCCTTGTTGTCCAAGATCCTTTGGCACATCTCTACATAGTTAACATTGTCCATGACGACTACGTTGCCCCCCTTGTCTGAGGATTTTATGGTAATACTGGTATTGAGCCGTAACGCCTCAAGGGCTTTGAATTCATTTTTGGTTAGATTGTTGGGGTGTGTTTTCTTACATGAAATCTTGGATATGTCGCGAGTGGTCTGTTTGACAAAAGTGTCAATACTAGAGCTTAAGCTTAGGGGGGGAAACTTCGAGGAGGGTTTTTTGAATTTTGTATCATAGTTGGATATAGGTGGATTCACACTGTCCAACAGACTATCTAGATCTATTTCGTCTATCAAATCGAGGGTATTGTTCTCCTGGAACAATAGAGTGAGATGGCGTAACGCTTTAAACTCCCTCATGCTGAAGGCGCCCCATGACCTGGGTGGTGTTTGGTGGAACTTATCTGGCGTACCCCATCTGAGCGGACGGCATCCTCCTCGCCAAAAAACCCCCCAGTGGGAATACCACTTATTCTTTACCTTCAGGATATACACCATTGTGGTAAATGTAAACTTCAATGTGTTCGGTTACATTCAGCTCTGTATATTTTATGAGCCTGTTTCACTCTGTAAACTGTACTTGCCACTAACATTGACATTTTATTCCTCTTTGTCTAGCAGACCTTCTTTCCCTCTGAGGAAGACCCTTTTTGGGTTGAAACGCGTCAGGGATAGTCTCTCATGTTTACGACAGATTGTGTACTGTTGTTATGTGAACACTAGTCTGCATACTGTATATCCATGTTCCCCCTGTACTCAAATGTATAGCATCTTTCCGTTTTCCCACTGGAGCTCATGTTCTAATTCATTGATTTCAATCATTTTTTATAAATAAACTTCAAACTTTTTTACCTACAAACTCTGACTTCCCTTCATTGTACGCTGCCTAAAAACCCCAACGTGGGGGATTGTTTCTTTTTGTTTCTACCCTTTAGGGGTGAGCAGCACTCTTTCTTGACCTTCTGGTCTGTGTCTTCCCCTTTGAACAGGGTTCTCTGCACCCTGTTCTCTGCTCCTCCACCAACCCAAGAAGACAGACTAAAATGGTCATGGGGATCTGGAGGGTAGTTATTTCAACAATCCCCCTCCAAAAGTCTTGAATTAGTGCACAGTACCAAAAAGGGAGAACGCACAACTCGAATACTTTGAACTATAATTCTGCTGAACCAGAATTATAAATAATAGCCAGCCTGGCTGGCATATAATACATTTGATGCAATAGTTTAAATTGAATGAAAGGATCCCTGGCTGACACCAGGCCCCAAAATGGGTAATCCCACATATCATCCCAGTCAGCAACCAACATATCTTTAACAAACTGAAATAACAATTTGTTAGAGACCATATATGATGTATGCATTGTTCCTAGACTGTTTGTGACAGGTCATTTATGACAGAGCCTAATTAGATGTCATTTGCAGACCCTGCTAGTGGAAGTTTATGTAGGATAACTTCTGCTGGCTCTGCCTGTAGGGACAATTCATCTGCATTGTCATGGATACTTCCTTTCTTTTAAACCTTATTGGTGGCCGCTAATCCTAACAATACATTGATACCAGATTCATTTTCTACATCAGACATATTTATTGGGTAACTGTGCATGCATCATCATCTTCCCTAGGAGAACCATGTACCTCCACCCCACTTCGCTCCCTATGTCCATCCCCAGGTTGCCCAAATGACACACCTGTATCTTTACACAGTCCCTTCATTGGTCCAAGGAATCTGGTTGGTGAATCCTGGGTGTCCTCAGAAGGCACACAGTATAAGACTAGGGTCTCCAGAGCTGAGTCTAATATACTGGTATGGGAATCTTTAGTTGGAGACAACAACCTCTATCGTCCCACCCCCCACCCCCTATTCGATAAAAACCACTGCACAGGGTAAACGTGAGTGGGTTCCTCAAACCCCTGTGGGAGTAGGAAATTTCTTTGGAACAATGTCTTTTCTGTCCACCGGCTCATGGTGAACTAAGGTGACTTCTGCACCAGTGTTTCCAACGCTTATAATGGTTTGGTTGCCCACTATGACAAGCTGTAGGTTGGTATTGTTGCCTTTGCTTTTCCACTGACAAACAGCAAAGAAAAAGGGATAGCGGCCAACAGGTCAGGTGTTGTCAGTTTCTTCTGCCCAGGACAGGTGTTCCTGAGGTGTCCAGGCTTGCCACAAGCATAGCACTTGTGGCTATCCGCTGGTGCTGGCTTGTTACCAGGAGCTCCAAGGCAAATAGCCAGTATAGACAAGTATGGGCCGGCTTATACTCTCCCGAAAACCATGGGGCACCCAAATTTTCTACCATGTCTACATAGCTTCCAACTGTTCCTCCTTTGTGACCAAATCCCTCTGTCCTTCCTGCAGCCTCAGGTGTCCCCCTTTTTGTTCTAGTGTGTACATCTCTATATAAGATGTACTGCTTTACTACCAAAAGTATTATGCTGCACTAAAGTTTTTCATTCAACCACCATATTACTGCATTTGCAATATAATGGAAAAAAATTGAGGTAAAAAAAAGCACTTTTGTGTGTTTATAGAATTATTTTAGACATATTACATCTTTGTGGTCTGTGTAACTGGGGCCATGGCAGGGGTGCGTCCTTTGCCTCCATACTGTATGCCAAAAAGATGTCTCTCTTTATCATTTCAGGAGGAGAAAGGATAAGGAGGGAGGTATGCTGTATGAGTCCATATGTCCAGTACACAATTATGTCCTCAGACTACCCCAAACCTCCAGGACTTACCTACCATGCCCTATCCCTGTCTAACTTTTCACTTTTTCTTTACTCCTCCTCCAGGTTTTTCTTACCCCTTTAATAAACATTCTCATGTTAGGACATGCTGCCTACCTCAAATACTGTAATGCTGGGATACTTTACTGCACTGTGTATGTAATTACTACTATACTCAAATGTATCTCCAGGTGCACATGCAGAGCCGTTTTTAAGGCAGGGCAAATAGGGCAGCTGCCCTGGGCCCTGTCATTGTTGTGGGGCCCAAAGCAGCTGCCTCATACTAGCCAACTATCCTGGTTTAAATTCCCTCGTCCCGTGAGGTTTTAGCCCTGTGCTGTGTCCCAATATCTCAGTGTGAAGTGCTGCTACTAATGCTGCCCAGCTCTGCCCTATTGTTGTGTAAAGATGACTCCCCTGCAGACCCTGTGTTTACATGTAAATTACTGGCATTCATATGTAAATAACGACAGCATTCATATGTAAATAGGGGCAGCCGGCGGCATTGATTTGTATATCATGCCCCCTGAGGTCATATCCACAGTAATCTCTAGCAACCAATCTACAAGCAGAAATCATGTGCTGTAACCTCTAGCAACTAATGAGTGAGCCGTAATGTGTGCTGTAACCTCTAGCAACCAGTCAGTGAGCGGTAATGATACACTGTAACCTCTGGCAACCAATCGCAATAGCTGCCTGATCTGATTCAGTAAACTGATTTTGAGTCTAGCTGCTATTTATTGTATGTCTCAGAGCAGGTCAAGAGCAAAACTGCATGGGGGGGCCCCAAGAAAAGTTTCAGAAAAGCCCAGGGTCCAATCAATATTAAAGTGCACATGTACCACCACTGTAACCTACTCTTAATATTTACCCGTATTTATTGGCATATAACATGCACCCTAATTTTTAGAGGGATGGAAAAAAACTTAAATTTTAAATAACGGACTTTGATTTTGAAGTAAAATAAGGGTCAGTGCCCATTAATACAGCCTAATCAGTGTCCATCTGCAGCCTCACCATTGCCCATTAATGAAGTCTGATCAATGCCCATTTGCAGCCTCAGCAGTGCCCAACTGCAGCCTTGCCATTGCCCATCATTGCAGCCTGCTCAGTGACCATCTGCAGCCTTGCTTTTGCCCATCATTGCAGCCTGATCAGTGCCCATCTCCATCCTTACCATTGTCCATCATTGCAGCCTGCTCAGTGCCCATCTCCATCCTTACCATTGTCCATCATTGCAGCCTGCTCAGTGCCCATCTGCAGCCTCACCAGTGCCTGTTAATGTAGCCAGTGCTGATGTAGACAGAGCCAGATCTCCTGTGTACTCGGCTCAGCTCGCAATCCGGGACATGCGACATGCTAGGAGCCGTCCAGGAGGCGTTACTGGGCGTGACTGCGACCCGAGCTGAGCCGAGTACACAGGCAGGGCAGGACTTACCATTGGGCTTGACTGGGCTCAAGCCCATGGGCCCCACCCAATAGGGGGCCCTGCCAAGATACAGAGCAGAGTGTACTCGGCTCGGCTCCACTCACAGTCACGCCCAGTCCCGCCCTATGATGGACATAACACAGGGACTTGGCATGACTGTGAGTCGAACCAAGTACAATTGGCTACTCTTGGCTCTGCTCGGGACTGCGAGAGGACCCGAGAGCTGCCGAGAGGACCCGAGAGCTGCCGAGAGGACCCGAGAGCTGCCGAGAGGACCCGAGAGCTGCCGAGAGGACCCGAGAGCTGCTGAGAGGACCCGAGAGCTGCCGAGAGGATCCGAGAGCTGCTCGAAAGCCGCCGAGAGGACCCGAGAGCCGCTGAGAGGACCCGAGAACCGCAGAGAGGACCCGAGAACCGCAGAGAGGACCCAAGAGCCGATGAGAGGACCCAAGAGCCGATGAGAGGACCCAAGAGCCGATGAGAGAATCTGAGAACCACCGAGAGACCCCGAGAGCCGCTGAGAGGACCCGAGATACACAGGACTCTGTATCACAGCGGCGCCATTTTTAAACTTCAAAACTGCAATAACAAGGCTGCAAATGACAAGGCTACACTGACAAGGCTGCAATGACACTGACAAGGCTGCAATGACACTGACAAGGCTGCAATGACACTGGGCAAGGCTGCAATGACACTGACAAGGCTGCAATGACACTGACAAGGCTGCAATGACCCTGACAAGGCTGCAATGACACTGGGCAAGGCTGCAATGACACTGGGCAAGGCTGCAATGACACTGACAAGGCTGCAATGACACTGACAAGGCTGCAATGACACTGACAAGGCTGCAATGACACTGACAAGGCTGCAATGACACTGAACAAGGCTGCAGATGGATGGACAAGGCTGCAGATGGACACTGATAAGGCTGCATTGATGGGCATTTAAATGTACGTTTTTTTCCTTAAACTTCCCTCCTAAACTTGGGGCGTGTGTTATACGCTGATAAATACGATAATGTATAGAAGGTAGGGCCCGAAAGTGACTCAAGCCCAGGGGCCCCCACCACCCTAAGTCCTGCCCTGTACACAGGAGATCCGGCTCTGTGTAATCCGGTGGCACTCATCCCCTCCTTCACCTCTGAGGCAGCACTCATGATTTTCCTCCTATTTTCGGAGGGGGGGGGGTGCGTGTTATACACCAATAAATACGGTAAATAAAACATTAAACCTGGACTCCCCATTGCAGAAATGAATTAATAACATATAGATAGGTGATAATATAGGACACGGCTTTAATCTTCCTGTAATACTTTGCATTGTGGGTGATCTATTGTCTGAACAGTGTCAGTATGTTGTAAAGTAACTGTCAGATCTTCAGGGCTCTCTTCTGGCAAATCCAGTTGTGTTTGGTTTGACAGTCATCCTTATTATATCCAGCACCCGCTTCCAACCATGCACAGTTTCCTGAAGATCCTGATAGATTAAATCTGTGTAATAAATAACAATAAGTAGTTATGAGTATCTATTATTTTCTGGCTGGGAAACGTGCATATTTTTATCCTAGATAGGTTGCTAGGTATTTGGAAAATCTAACTTTGGAGTATTGCTTTGGGTTGTTCTGGACTTCACTAGCTGCAGTTTTGATTGTTTCCCCTTGTCTTCTGGGAGGATTCTAGAATGTAGTGGGTTGGAAAAGGCAAATCGGCAGCAGCAGCCTCAATATATATGTTGTCTCAGCCAATCCCTGGGGGAATGGTGCCCAGTAGGTGGCTGGAGAGTACACATATAGCCTGGGCCTGGGGCAACCATCCCTGTTCTTGTCCAGTAGGAGAAGTTCCCAGCCTGAAGGGCTGCTGCCCTTCTGGGTAGTCCAGCTGAAGTTCTATATGTGCTCATTGAGGTCCCAGCTATGTCAGAGTTGGGGAACCTATTTTTTGGAGAATCTTTGAAACGAATCAAGGGATTTTACTGGGAATCTGTCTGGTCTGCTCACGGGTGAATGTCTGGCTGATATTGGAAGGAGGCATCCAGTTATCCAGACCTGAATCTAGGATCCTAATGACCGTTGGTTGTTTTCCCTTTGTGCCAGTGGTTGCTCTGACTGGGACATATCTTACCAAAAATCTCAGTGCTGAGTTTTGTTCTGGGCTGCATACATGTAGTGAAGAGTGTCCTTCTGTTACTGCATGGTGTTATTGGAGTATCACATACCTCCCTACACCCCATCCAGGTTTAACCTGCAATAACCACTTCAGCCCCGGACCAATTGGCAGCCAAAGGACCAGGCCCCTTTTTGCGATTCGGCACTGCGTCGCTTTAACTGACAATTGCGCGGTCGTGCGACGTGGCTCCAAAACAAAATTGGCGTCCTTTTTTTCCCACAAATAGAGCTTTCTTTCGGTGGTATTTGATCGCCACTGCGGTTTTTATTTTTTGCGCTATAAACAAAAATAGAGCGACAATTTTGAAAACAATGCAATATTTTTGGCTTTTTGCTATAATAAATATCCCCAAAAAATATATAAAAAAAACATTTTTTTTCATCAGTTTAGGCCGATACGTATTATTCTACGAATTTTTGGTAAAAAAAAATCGCAATTAGCGATTATTGATTGGATTGCGCAAAAGTTATGGCGTTTACAAAATTGGGGATAGTTTTATAGCATTTTTATTAATATTTTTTTTTTTACTAGTAATGGCGGCGATCAGCGATTTTTATTGTGACTGCGACATTATGGCGGACACATCGGACATTTTTGACACATTTTTGGGACCACTGTCATTTATACAGCAATCAATGCTATTTAAATGCACTGATTCCTGTATAAATGACAGTTGTAGTGAAAGAGTTAACCACTAGGGGGAGGGGTTATGGGCTGTGACGTGTGTGTTTTTTTTTACATTAGGGGGCGGGGCTGACGTCTGACGTCATTGATCGGCTTTCCCGATGACCGGGAACAGCCAATCAATGACAGGCAGAGTAGGAAGCGCGGGGAGAGGTTTGTTTACACAGACCTCTCCCCGTTCTTCAGCTCCGTGACCCGATCGCGGGACACCAGCGGCGATCGGGTCCACTGGTCCCGCAGCCGGGGTCACGGAGCTCCCGACCGGGACGCTCGCGCGCGCCACTGGCGGCGCGCGACCCACGGCCAGGCATTTAAAGGACCATGTACAGGTATGTGATTTTGCCTGCCCATGCCATTTTGCCGCAGTATATCTGCGTTAGGCGGTCGGGAAGCGGATAACGAGTAAAAAGACAGCCCCTAGACCATGGGTGCTCAACCTGTGGCCCACCAGCTGTTGCAAAACTACAAGTCCAATAAGTCATTGCAAGCCACTGTCAGTTACAAGCAAGATTCCCAAAGACAAAGGCATGGTGGGACTTGTAGTTCCATAACGGCCGGAGGACCACAGGTTGAACACCCATGACCTAGACCAGTGATGGCGAACCTTTTTGAGCCTGAGTGCCCAAACTGCAACATAAAACCAACTTATTTATTTCAAAGTGCCAACATTCATCGCAATGCAGCACATCTCCATCACACTGTGAACTTTTAGCACATATTATGTATTGGCCTTCAGGTCACACCTCTCTGTTGTCCGGCCACATCACATCAGTGAGCTACAGCATATTATACATCGCCATGTAACTCATAGCGCACCTCCTCACCATGCATCACACCCCTCCATGCAGCTCATGGCACACTTTCCTCTCCATCACACATCTGGTCCCCCCTCTGCAACTCACCACCCCCTCCCCCCTCTGCCGTGGTACAGCAGTGGTGCAGTGACACTCACGTACCTCGTCTTGCTCCCTCTGCCCATACACACCTCTCCTGCTTTCACCATAGCACAGAACATGGTCACGTGGTGCAACTCATCACCGGCTGCACCAGCCTAATCCCTGGGCTTTCTCACCAATGGAACGAAGTGGCTGCACACAGGCGACCCCCAGGCAAACAAATGCCTACTTCTCCCGTGCCAGTCAATTGGCTGTTCATTCCCAGGCCGAGGGAGGCGATTGGCCACCCTTCCTGCCAGTCTGTGAGTCGGTCCCGCAGCTCTTTCTCCAAAGAGTTGTCCGCTCAGTCAAAGTGCTGTGTGTAATTTGGAGGAGGTAGGCAGTGCGGGGACACTGAGCACTTTGTCCTAATAGTGAAGTGCGAGGAGCCTTTGTGTGCCTGGAGCTTCTGCGTGCCCACAGAGAGGGATCTGCGTGCCAGCTGTGGCACGCGTGCCATAGGTTTGCCATCACTGACCTAGACTGATCATTGTGCTAGATAGAGTGATTGTTGCTGTGTCCCTGGCTGCCTCTGCACTTATCTTGGGAAAAAAACTTTGGGCAAACAGTAGCACCTTCGGGGGTGAGCGCAACATGAAGAAGAGTCACTTACAGACCGATATTATAGAGCCGACCGTCCACCCATCTCCATCCATCTCCATCTCTGTACAGACCAATCCAGAACACTTGATATGATGGTCCTTTGCTGGATCTTCTTATAAAGTCCTGGGAGAACAGGACATCATCTGTCACAATCGGACACACACATTGGATAGAAGTCTGAAGATCTGTCTATTCCATCATTTCTACAAAAGGTCTATTGTGGACAAATGTCACCAGAAAAAAAAAAGATCTATGAACTGGAATTATTTGCCAGTTTCCGGAAGTTTCATTGTAATTGTAGCTTCATTGTAAACACGAAATGTGTACAGTAAATCTCTATTCTTCTCACACACAATATAAGTGTTATTTCCTACATCCATGGAGTACCATCCAATAAGACCCAGCACCCTCACATGTGTAATGGATGATCTTTTTGGACATGCCAGGGTCCTGAGTGTGATCCTTGACTCTGACCTCTCCTTCAGCCCCGATATCCAATCACTGGCTAAATCCTGCCACCTTAAAGCGGAGCTCCACCCTAAAGTGGAACTTCCGCTTATCGGATTCCTCCCCCCCCCCCCCTCCGGTGCCACAATTGGCACCTTTCAGGGGGGAGGGGGGTGCAGATACCTGTATAATACAGGTATCTGCACCCACTTCCGGCACTAGCTGCCCCGCCCCTATCCGAGGATGCCCGCCCATATCCGAGGGTTCCCGTTGTGTCTTGGGAAACACACAGTTCCCAGGACACAACGGGGACCAATAAAGACGCGCAGCGCGACTCGCACATGCGCAGTAGGGAACCGGGCAGTGAAGCCGCAAGCTTCGCTTCCTGATTCCCTGACAGAGGATGGCGGCGGGGCAGCCGAGAGACGAGCGATCTTCTGCCGACATCGCTGGAACCTGGAACAGGTAAGTGTCCATTTTTTCAAAGTCAGCAGCTGCAGTATTTGTAGCTGCTGACTTTAAAAAAAAAAAAAATTGGGTGGACCACCTCTTTAACATCTCCAGAGTTCGACCCTTCCTGACAAATGACACCACAAAGCAACTTATTCACTCCTTGATTATTTCCCGCCTTGACTACTGCAACTCTCTCCTTAATGGCCTACCCTTAAGCAGGCTCCTCCCCCCTTCAGTCTATTATGAATTCTGCTGCTAGACTAATACACCTCACTAACCGATCCATGACTGCCGCCCCTCTCTGCCAATCCCTTCACTGGCTTCCCCTATCCCCGCCGTGTAAAATTCAAAATGCTAACCATAACATACAAAGCCATCCACAACATCGCCCCCCATCTACATCATCAACCTCATCTGCAGATATCGCCCAAATCATCCCCTCCACTCCTTCCAGGACCTCCTGTTCTCCAGCTCCCTTGTTACTTCCTCCCATGCTTACCTTCAGGACTTCTCCAGAGCCTTTCCCATCCTCTGGAACTCTGGAACCCCAGTATGTCCAATCTGCCCCTACCCTGTCCACCTTTAGGAGATCCCTGAAAACCCATTTATTCAGGGAAGCCTATCCCACACCCACCTAACAACCGTCCCCAAGCCACCCCCATCAAATCATTCCCTGCATCTATTACCTTCTGTACCACAACCCCCTCCCTTTAGAATGTAAGCTCTACGAGCCGGGCCCTCCTGTACCTTTTGTATTGAACTGTACTGTAATTGTGTTGTCTCCCCTATACGTTGTAAAGTGCTGCGTAAACTGTTGGCGCTATATAAATCGTGTAAAATAATAATAATAATAATCTTTTTTGGTAGATAAAATTGTTACTTTCTATGGAAAGATGTTTTGTGCCTTCTGTATGTGTAACCTGAACAAAACAGAGAATCCTGTTACATAAAAGAGAACAATGTATCATCCAAATCAATTTTTATTGCACATGGACAGGAGGAGACTCAGCGCCCTCCATAGACACAAGGAGAAAATTGGCTGGACCAGTGGCATGAAGCTGGGTGAATATTATATAGGAATGAATGTGAGAGAGAAAAAGGTCATCGTGATAGTTCTGTCCTCCCAGGTCATTTCAAAGTTTACCCTTTTAAAGACTATAGCTCACTGTACACATTACGGTCAGACTATACAGTACAATCAGCTCTAGATTTACCAAATCTTTGTAATATAATCAGTTCAGCCCTTATACTATTTATACCCCTTATGGACCAGAGAAATTTTTGACGGCCGGGCGGTGGCTTTCCCGTTCTGAGTGGAAATCATATTACGTCCTTCAGAATGGGCCGCTCAAGCGTGCCCCAGTGGCGCAAACTGGTCTGTGACGATCCGTGGTGCGGTGTATCTCTCGGACACACCGCATCACCGGTCACGGTAAACAGCCTATGAAGTACGCTCCTTACCATGTGATCAGCTGTGTCCAATCACAGCTGATCACAGTGAAAAAAGGTAGTGGCAGTTAGCAGCATTCCTCTCCTTGTGCTGACAGCGTGTGAGGAGAAGAAAGCCAAGCCTTCTTCACAGGGTAGATCGGCACTGATAAACAGTGCAATGATTATCAGTGCAGCCCCATCAATGATGCCTGCCAGTGCCCACCATTAATGCCCACCAGTGATGCCAGTCAGTGCCTATTGGTGATGCCTGTCAGTGCTCATTAGTGATGCCTATCAGTGCCTATCAGTGCCAATTACGGGGATAGAGGCACATGTCTATGTGGGCCTCATTTAAAGTAATTTAAAGTCCCAAACTTGTTGTATATGTATCAGAGCCTCATCAGTGCCACCTATCAGTACTGTCTATCAGTGCCCATCAGTGCTGCCCATCAATGTATATCAATGCATATCATTGCCTATCAGTGCCCACAAGTGCCGCCCATCAGTGCCGTCTATAAGTGCCCATAAGTGCCACCTATCAGTGCCCATCAGTGCCAATTACGGGGATAGAGGCACATGTCTATGTGGGCCTCATTTAAAGTAATTTAAAGTCCCAAACTTGTTGTATATGTATCAGTGCCTCATCAGTGCCACCTTTCAGTACTGTCTATCAGTGCCCATCAGTGCTGCCCATCAATGCATATCATTGCCTATCAGTGCCCACAAGTGCCGCCCATCAGTGCCGCCTATAAGTGCCCATAAGTGCCACCTATCAGTGCCCATCAGTGCTGCATATCAGTGCCACCAATCAGTGCTGCATATTAGTGCCTCCTCATCAGTGTAGCCTTATCAGCGCACATCAGTGAAGGAGAAAAATATATATTTTTTCAAAAAATGTTGGTCTTTTTCATTTGTTTAGCAAAAAAATAAAAAACCCCAGTGGTGATTAAATACCACCAAAAGAAAGCTCTACCTGTCTCCAAAAAATTATAGAAATGTTGTTTGGGTAGAGTGTTGCATGACCGCACAATTGTCATTGCGCTGAAAGCTGGCCTGGATGGGAAGGGGGTGAAAGTACCCAGTATTAAAGTGGTTAGAAGGACACAGATTTGATGACATTCCAGACATCGAGCGCACCGCGACAAAGACACTGAGCAGCGTTCCGAAAAAACTATTTCCAGGAATGGCAGTGGCACAGTCTTCTAGAAAAGCGCAGCACTTCACAAGGGGACTACTTTGAAGGTGACAACAGCAGCTAGTTTATAGGCAAGCAAACATTTTTTTTTTTTTTTTTTTTTTTTACAGTCCATTCCAGGATTAAATTGTCACACCTCATGAATGCAATGAAACAATACAGCTCCCATCTATTGCCACATTAAACCATACCCGCTGTTCCGGGTCCTCTATGACCAGTAGATCGGCTCCCATCCCTTCACACACTTCGCGGCTCTCCTTCCATGTTCTGTATCCTCCACCAGATGAAATGTTATAACAGTTCTCTCTGTGCCACAACCAGCCATTGGGACAAAGTGTACATCCTAGAAGAAAATATTTTAATTGCGTTCAAAATCCAAATAAAATCATGTATGAAACCTTGTTCTTCAAAACCCATTTGTCTAATAGTTACATAGTAGGTGAGGTTTAATAGGTAACTAATATCCTCCAGACCCTTTATTAGCTTTGTTGCCTGTGACGAAACGTCCCTACACTCCGCTTGAGTGCTTTCGTCATATACCACTTCCTCCCAGTCTGAATATAGATATCAGATATTCCAACCACTCCCAAGCATAAAACAAGACGACACTTGCTTAGTGCTAACATGGACTGATTTATTAGAACCAAAATGACAAGTATTTATAATACAGTAGAAGAGGAGATCCCCCCCCTCTTGCTCATATTACTCTAACAATACACCTGTAACAAATTAACATGAGCTCATTAACTAATCCCTTTAAGCAGCCGGTGTGACTCTGTGCCCATCAGGATTTCATTACAGGTCAGACTTGTTGTCACTGAGCCCACTTACTTTTCCAAGGGATTCTGAGTTCCGCGTGCCCTCCCGTCACATTGCCCTTCTTTGTACTCGCTCCATTTCCAGTACATCCTTCCTGAGGACTGGTGCCCAGAACCGGACAGCATACTCCAGGTGCGGCCAGACCAGAGTCTTGTAGAGTGGGAAAATTATTGTTTCTTCTCTGGAATGAATCCCCTTTTAATGCATGCCAATATTCTGTTTGCTTTGTTAGCAGCAGCTTGGCATTGCGTGCCATTGCTGAGCCTATCATCTACTAGAGCCCCAGGTCCTTTGCCATCCTAGATTCCCCCAGAGGTTCTTCCCCCAGTGTATAGATTGCATTCATATTTTTGCCACCCAAATGCATTATTGTCTTAGCCCAACAATGGCAGCTTACATGGAAATAAAATAATAAATGACGTGTGGCTCTCAAATAATAGTAAAAATAAAATAATCAATTAAAATACAATCTATCAACTTGTGCTTAAAAGCAATTAAATAAACAAAAACTGCGCTGAAACTATATATTGTTTAAAATAATCAGTCCAAAATTCTTCAAAACATTTTTTGTGCCTCCACAATCCAAATGTGCTCTTCAAACTTATTCACACAGTGAGAATCCTCTCCACCAGCCCAGTGTGCTATGATAGCAATGCTACCCACCTTGGAATTGACCTCTGAGAAAGCAAGAGGTCAAAGCAGGCAATATAGAGTAAGATAGAGGACAACTCCATGTCTCCACCCAGAGTTGGAAGAACTGGGATCTTATGCTGGAGATTTCAATCCAAACCCACCCACCCACCTCAAAATCAAACCAGAGAATCTAGTGCTCTCCGTATCTCCATTTACCCTCTAGTGTGCCACTAGTGTTAGTGCAGGCAAATTTAAGTTATGACTCCTAGCTAGTTTGTGGGTCAGGTTTACTGTAGATCAGACTGGATGGCTTCACAGTAGGCAGGTCTCTGGTATGTCCCGCTGGATCTAGGAGTTTGGAGAAACTTCTAGAAGTTAGTGGGAGAAGCCCAGCAAGGTCTGATCTGCATACTTGCGGGAACTTGGCCAATCCCTAGGCAGAATTCCCTGGCTGAGTCAGCCCTTAAATATGGTGGAGCCATGCCAGCAAGGGAGTTGGGTGGAAGATGGGGTGCTGAAGAGGCTGTTGTGGCCTAGAAGGGGATCCCTGGGTCTGGGGGGGGGGGGCTATGTCTCCAGGCTGGGCTTGGGCTGGGTAGATCTTATCAGCGTCTCGGTTTGATGAGGAATCTTGCCTATGGAGCAGCAGGGAGCAAAGAGGACAGAGTAATTACATCAGCACACCCGGGGATTCACAAGGGAAGAGACTGCCACATGTAGCAAGCTTTCAGGAGGACAGCACTGTGCTTAACCCTTTCCTATCTCTTGCCCTGGGTGATCTTCGGAGCAGCCAGGAGGGCTGATAGTTCCTGCAGGCAGTAGAGCTGGGAGCAGTTCTATAGAGTAGAGGAGATACTCCTGTATGCAGCTTACAACATACTGTGCTATTTTCTAAAGGGGACTATTAGTCCTCAAGGGACTTATGCTTTTGACCAATAAAGACCAGTAACAATATAAAAGATTACTCATAGCCTAAAATGTTAAAAAGTCCCCTTTGGTATTAAAGATGGATATAAAAGTTGACAGATAAGATCTCCTTTGCGGTGATAATGGTGTTCATAGACATTCATGTGATATCTCCGAATCAGTGATTCCTCCATCAGCTAGCCAAACCGCTCACCTCAATCACTGGACCCCTGAGCTAACAGATGGGTCAAACAGGCGTTCGCCACTTAAAGTGGTCACAGATGGAAGCTTGAATGTACAGATGAATAAGATACGATGTCCAACCACTTTTAACAACCGCACGTTGTCACTCTTAAATTCCAACCGTAGTACCATGAAAAAAACAATGAAAAAATATATAGTGCACACTGTGTGGCTAAAATACTTTTTTTATTCATAAAAATTAGGTACTCACATAAAAAGCACTGTAACCCCAGTGCTAGGATAAATGGCATGTAGTATTGCCGGTATACATAGGTGGATAAGGTGGCTACAGTGACGTCACAAAGTCCTCTCGCACGCGTATCGTCCCTAAGCAGGACTTCTGTTGTCTGAAATTCTTACCGTTAGTACTCTCCTTTAGACAATTGCTTTACAATTTTCAGCCAACAAATGTTGGATGACAGGCTAGTAAATTTTTGGCGACCGACGGCTCCACGTTTTTGGATGGTCAGTACACAAATCCGTCACACAAACGTCGAAAGTACAAACACGCATGCGCGGAATCAAGGAACGGCTGGCAAGAGTTTGGTCTTGTAAACTACCGTTCGTAATCTAGAATTAACATTCGTGAGGCGGCAATTGATGAAATGTCAAAATTCTCATCTTCTTTAATGGTATAATAATGAAGCTGCCTTGCATGTAGTTATGCCAAGTGTATTTTAAAAGGCATTTGTTTTGTACAATATAGCAGAAGGTAAAAAATATCGTTTTTTTTTTTTTAAATTGTTGCTCTTTTTTTGTTTATACCGCAAAAAATAAAAACCGCAGAGGGGATCAAATACCACCAAAAGAAAGCTCTATGTGTGGGAAGAAAAGGACGTCAATTTTATTTTGGTACAGCGTTGCACGGCCGCGCAATTGTCAGTTAAAACAACGCAGTGCCGTATTGCAAAAAATGGCCTGTGAGGAAGCTGAAGTGGTTAAAGGCCAATTTCCTCTGTGTGTGTATATATAAGGTTTGCATGTGTGCACCACTTTAGTTATTCTCTATTTGATACGATCACATAGACATTAGCTAACGGGACCTACCATCAGATTCCTCGCTGGTGGCCACACAGAGCTTCTTCTTTATTTCCATCATCCAGCTCTTCTCATCACAGAGCTGATCTATAAACAAGGAGAGCAATAGAAAAATGTCTTTTTGGTAGGAGATGAATACAAGAATCAAAAAACAGTGCCGTATTGTATCATAACACACACAATCCTGCAAAACTATATCAGATAACGTTAATTAAATGTGATCAGTCCAGCATATGAATATATGTGTCAATGTCTTTCCTTTTTCATTATGCAATGTTCTTCTTCTTAATATTCCACGTGCTGTGTTCAATTTCCAATGGATGTCACTATTCTGACACGAATTTCAGCATACACTGTGCAGTACCGCCACCTCCAAGTAGCAGAAGCTTAAAATAATAAATAATCATAGTGTTCTCCACCTCAGTACCACAATTTTATTAAAAAAACTATTCCTTAAAAAACATGCTCACATTATTAAGTGTACTGTATGGTGCACTACAGAATAAATGTAACGCATTGATCCCTTAAGAATTGCAAAACTCTCCCTCTTCGTCAGGGGATCAAAGTCACGTGGTGTGGTGACGCAACACGTAGGGAGGAGCTGATGACATTACACAGCATTACCCAGAATAGAGCAGGACTTCATATTGTAAGCTGCAGAGAGTTTTGCAATTCTTAAGAGGGCGATGCATGCATTTATTCTGTAGTGCACCAGTACAGTGCACTTAATAATGTGAGTATGTTTTAAGGAATTGGCTTAATAAAATTATGATACTGCGCTATGGTTATTGATTTTTTTTTGTAACTTCTGGTACTTACATACCTGTGGATGTAACTTGGATTAAAGGGGTGGAAACCTATAAAGGGAAGACTAGCCGGGGCAACATTCACCTCAGTTAAAAGGGGAAGGTGCATTAGACCTAATATTATTGAGTCAAATAATAAGGTGAGAGCATGCGATTGGAGGTGGTGGGATTAAACAATGTATGGTGAAATTGGTGTTGAAATAGTGATATCCAGTGGAAATTTAATAGAGCGTGTGAGATATTGAAGGGATTGTAAAGTCAGAAGGTTTTTTTTATCTTAATGCATTCTTTGCAGACCCCCTCAGCCCCCCTAATACTCACCTGAGGTCCCTCTCTGTCCAGCGATGTCCACGAGTGTCTCAGCCATCCGAGATTCTCCCTCCTAATTGGCTGAGACACAGCAGGGCCGCTATTGGCTCCCACGGCTGTCAAAGTCAGTTAGCCAATCAGAAGAGAGCGAGGGCGGGGCGGGCCGGGGCTCCGTGTGTGAATGGACACAGGGAGCAATCTGCTTGCGTTGGGGGCACTCAACAGGAGGGAGGGGCCAGGAGCACTGAAGAGGGACTCGAGAAGAGGATCGGGGCTGCTCTGTGAAAATTCACTAGACAGAGCAGGTAAGT
Organism: Lithobates sylvaticus; assembly: GCA_028564925.1. Classification (NCBI taxonomy): domain Eukaryota; kingdom Metazoa; phylum Chordata; class Amphibia; order Anura; family Ranidae; genus Lithobates; species Lithobates sylvaticus. The sequence continues at coordinate 17,238,405 of CM053036.1, read as the reverse complement.
ATAACACCTTATCCTTCAGGATTTCCTGTCGCTTTGCCATTGTTTTTGCCGTCTCTGCTCCCGTGGGGGACAATTGTCCGCAGCCTCGCCCTGGTATCTACTGACACACTCCATGTTCATTGTTGACCTGTAAGTATGGGTGAATGTTTCACCATTTCCCCTCCCCGTCCTTTGGTGTGTTCAGTTTACTCACTGTTCACTTTTTAATTCATTTTTTTAGACATCCCTACTGCGTCTGCTCCTGATGAGTGACAACTAGTCACGAAACGCGTCGAGCTATAGATGCTACAATCATGGTTATACATCCAGTTGTTTGAGCTAATAATGCTGCTACCTCATGTTTACAGTCAGTGACTATTTTACCACTAACGTATGGGATGTTATATATAGTTATATCTTATGTCTACGTATTTGTACTGCATACTATAAATTACGCAAATCAACTTTAGATGGCTTGCAGGTCACAATGTATTTCTATGCCAATGATGTATTGTATTGTATGTTGTACTCATGGAATAAAATTTATTTTGATAACCTTCAGTGCCTCCTTGCTCTCCAGCTGCATGCTTCACCCAAAGTCCCAAAACCCTTTTCTCTTTTTTTGCTGCGCAAAAGCCGGGATGGAGGTACCTCTGATTTCCATTTCAAAGGCCTCATCTAAAGTCCCAAATTCTTCTTTTTCAGTATAACATGTTTGTTACTTTTGTAGCGCCGTACTTCTAATGCGCTATATGTTTTGGAGAGTTAATGTTCCTAGAACCACAGTTGGGTTTTAGGGTTAATTGTTTTAAATTATGGTTTCAGTACTAGTTTGGCTGGACTACACTATGTTCTGCTTGGCCATAGGTGTCGGTGTCACCTCTGGCAAGCATAGGAACACAGTCTGGTTGGACGCTTTGGGTGTCAATCTCTCTCGGAACCTCACTGTGATTTCTGGGAGAGGGTACTTAAGGTACTGAGATCATGTGCTTCTGGGTTCCGGTCCAGAAGATCTTTCTGTCTGTTTGGTCCTGGTCCTCCTGACCAGCCCTCAGGGGCCCTCATGGCCTGGGGTGCGGATCCATCCATTTCCGAGTCTCGGGGCTGGCTAGCCCCGAGACACAGTGACTGGAAGGAGGATTCCAAGGTGGTCCGGTGCCGTCTCGTCTTTGGAGAGGCCCAGAAACTGAGAACGCGACCAGGGGAGGACTCTTCAGAAGAGGGCCATGCACAAGGCTGGTGCCTCAATAAGAGCCTGGAAGCTGAGTTGAAAGACACCAGGTGAATCCACACTCGTACAGTATCGCTGGACCGGCTGCAAGATACTGGTACCATATGAGGGTTCATCTATCCTTCAGTTACAACTAAGTCTGTGGCAGAGACTTTGCATTTACAAGTTCTACAACCAAGTCTGTGGCAGAGACTTTGCTCTATTTGAATAATCTATCTGCTGATGCTAAATCTAGTGAGAGGAGATTTATCTGATAGCGGTAATATCCAGTTGTGAATGGCTATTCTATGGATTTCATAGTGCGAGACATTCAGTTTCAAGCAGTTCCAAGAGTACCTGAACTTCCTACCCATACCCTCTATCCTTTATTGAGAGACTGTGTTTTGCCTACCATTTTTTGCAAATAAAAATCCCAAGCGGATCCAATGTCAGTTTCTACAGTTCTTTGGGCCATCTACCTCGGGAAACCTCTAGACGCACACAAGGTCAAGAAGGTAACGGTAAGCCCAAATCAAACCAGCAGCTCCTTCGGGGGTTAGTGCTACACTTTTATAGGAAAAAAAATTAGACTTTACAATTAATTATTATTTATTATTAGGCAGAATAAAACAACTGATAAAAATCTAAATCTGTGCTAGTGAGCACTTCTCCTTTGCCGAGATAATCCGTCCACCACACAGGTGTGGCCTATCAAGATGCTGATTAGACAGCATGATTATTGCACGGGTGTGCCTTAGGCTGGCCACAATAAAAGGCCACCCTAAAATGTGCAGTTTTATCACACAGAACAATGCCACAGATGTCGCAAGTTCTGAGGGAATGAGCAATTGGCATGCTGACTGGCGGAATGTCCACCTGAGCTGTGCCTATGAATTGAATGTTCATTTCTCTACCATAAGCCATCTCCAAAGGCGTTTCAGAGAATTTGGCAGTACATCCAACCAGCCTCACAACCGCAGACCACGAGTAACCACACCAGCCCAGGACCTCCAAATCCAGCATCTTCACCTCCAAGATCGTCTGAGACCAGCCACCCGGACAGCGGCTGCAACAATCGGTTTGCATAACTAAAGAATGTCCGCATAAACTTTCAGAAACCGTTTCAGGGAAGTTCATCTGCTTGTCGTCCTCATCGGGGTCTCCACCTGACTGCAGTTCGTCGTCGTAACGGACTTGAGTGGGCAAATGCTCACATTCAATGGTGTCTGGCACTTTGGAGAGGTGTTCTCTTGACGGAAGAATCACAGTTTCCACTGTACAGGGCAGATGGCAGACAGCGTGTATGGCGTTGTGTGGGTGAGCGGTTTGCTGATGTCAACGTTGTGGATGGAGTGGCCCATGTTGGCGGTTGGGTTATAGTATGGGCAGGCCTATGCTATGGACAAGGAACACAGGTGCATTTTATGGATGGAGATACTGTGACGAGATCCTGAGGCCCAATGTTGAGCCATTCATTCACGACCATCACCTCATGTTGCAGCATGATAATGCACGGCCCCATGGTGCAAGGATCTGTACACAATTTCTGGAAGATGAAAACATCCCAGTTCTTGTATGGCCAGTATACTCACCGGACATGTCACCCATTGAGCATGTTTGGGATGCTCTGGATCGGCGTATACGACAGCATGTTCCAGTTCCTGCCAATATCCAGCAACTTCGCACAGCCATTAAAGAGGAATGGACCAACATTCCACAGGCCACAATCAACAACCTGATCAACTCTATGCCAAGGAGATGTGCTGCATTGCAAGAGGCAAATGGTGGTCACCAGATACTGACTGGTTTTCGGACCCCCAGATCCCCCCAACATAGTAAAACTGCACGTTTTAGAGTGGCCTTTTATTGTGGCCGGCCTAAGGCACACCTGTGCAATAATCATGCTGTCTAATCAGCATCTTGATATGCCACACTTCTGAGGTGGATGGATTATCACAGCAAAGGAGAAGTGCTCACTAACACAGATTTAGACAGATTTGTGAACAATATTTGAGAGAAATCGGCCTTTGGTGTACATAGAAAAAGTCGTAGATCTTTGAGTTCAACTCATGATAAATAGGGGCAAACACAAAAGTGTTGTGAAGTGAGTTGTACATCTCGCATTGTCCCTCATTACTTCTAGTTTTGATTGGTTGAGATAATTTTCATTCTGTAAAAGAATCCTCCATATGAAGTCGGTGGAAGGTCTGATAACAACTGAGGCTCTATCTAATAAATAACATCTAATAATAAACATACTTGCAGATGACTGGTTGAGGTTCATCCTTAGCTGGTTGTTCTTCTCATTTCCAAAAGACTGGCCTTTATAAACTGGAAGACACAAAGACAGGAGACATAATAGGTGGAATGAAACTCTGTTAGAAGGCCATTGGCTATCCCAGTGCAAATCAGAGAAAATTATTATTTCTGATTGTCTTCCTGTCTCTTCAACATCCAATTAGAATCAACAGTTTGATAAAACATACCCAGAGGCTCTCCATTCTTATGGATTGTGTCCAGCATATTGTATAACTTACCCAATACTCCAAAACTGCAGCTGATGATGATTTTCAATCCCAAAAGGAGGGTTATAATGACCCTTATACAGGAAGGACACCGGAGTTTCCTCCCACTCTTATCTGTAGAGATTAACAATAAATCACAAATTAATCATAGTAGGATAAAATACTTCCTACTTTATACTTCCAGAATTCAGGACAGGAAGAACGTGAAGTTGTGGGCTTCCTATCAGAGACTGGGGCCAATCCTATCTTACTTTATACAGCAGGAAGTGATGTCACTGTGATGTGACTTCCTCCTCTACAGAATTGTACATCCTGAAAGTAGAGTGGAGCTGTGAACCACAAAAAGACAAGAAGAGAATTTGGGAAAATATTACATCTATGTATAATCATCTGTTTTGCACAGAGTGGTGGGAGGTTAAAACCCCTGTCAGGTTTGTATTGCTGTCTGTGTCGTTAATGGGGAAATTCACCCTCTGTATTTGCCCTGGTGATCATTGTCACGGGCTAAAATGAACCGGTTTCACGACCGGCTCACGTGTGTTTACGGGGGCAGAATGGCTCCCCTGCGCAAAACAACGTACGGGTACGGGGTTCCTTTAAGAGCCGCCAGAGGGCGCGCGTACGCCGCCGGAGGGACGTGCACGAGCGCCAGCACGGGGATTTGTGTGTGTAAACACACAAATCCCTGTGCTGTCAGAGGAGAGGAGACATGTCGTTTGTTCCTACTAAGAACAGTGATATGTCTCCTCTCCTACTCAGTCCTATCCCCATACAGTTAGAACACACTGAGGTAACACACATTTAATCCCTTGATCGCCCCCTAGTGTTAACCCCCTTCTCTACCAGTGTCATTTACACAGATATCAGTTCATTTTTATAGCATCAAACGCTGTATAGATGTCAATGGCCCCATAAATTTGTCAAAAGTGTCCGATCTATCCGTTGCAATGTCGCAAAACCGCAAAAAATCTCAGGTCACTGCCGTTACTGGTAAAAAAAAAAAAATAATAAAAAAATGCCATAAAAATGCAATAAAAATGCCATAAATCTTTCCCATAGTTTGTAGACGCTATAACTTTTGTGCAAACCAATCAATATACGCTTATTTAGATTTTTTTTACCACAAATATGTAGAAGAATATATATTGGCCTAAACTGATGAAGACATTTGTTTTTTAAAAAAAATTTGGGGTATATTTATTATAGCAAAAAGTAAACAAATTTATTTTTTCAAAATTTTCACTCTTTTTTTGTGTATAGCGCAACAAAATTAAAAGACAGAGGTGATCAAATACCACCAAAATAAAGCTCCATTTGTGGGAAAAAAAGGACGCCAATTTTGTTTGGGAGCCACGTCGCAATTGTCAGTTAAAGCGACGCAGTGCCGAATCGCAAAAAGGGGCCTGGTCCTTTGGCTGCAAATTGGTCCGGGGCTGAAGTGGTTAAGCTTGCCCCTAGAACAGGAAGAGAGTGGAAATCTCCCAATGGGGACACTTGTTTCACTGCAGACTGTCTAAGGAGGCATTTCCCTCACTTTGGAGAGATTTACCTTCACTTCCTGTTGTGTTTACAGGACAGGCTGTAAAGGAAACAGGTGGCAAAATTTAACCCCTTGATACCGACGTAACACAAATATGCGGCCTCACTGGACTGGGCTTTTCTCCATGGGGCCGCATATTTGTGTATCTCCCTTTGTGCTGGGTGCACGTTGCACGGCACGCTCCCAGCACAGAGTCCGGGGTCTCACCATGAGTGCTGGGCCCTGTTCTAACGATCGGGACCCGGAACTCGAGATTATGGATCACCTGATCGATGTGATATGCTCTGATTGGCTATCACAGTGATCTGTCACTGTGAAGCCTTCTCCCGTGTTTGTCTTTCTCTGTGAATAGAGGAGAGAGATGCATCGTATCTTTCTCTCTCCTTGTAGAAGAAAAAAAAAAAGTATGTAAATTTTTTTTATAAATAAATAAATAACAATAATATAAAAATAACATTTAAAAAATACAAAAAAAATACCTATAACAAGGTTTGATCTAGGTCGGTGCCAGGGTTAATGTTTGGGTCAAGGTCAGGGTCAGTATTTTTTGGACAGAATATATTTTTTTTTAATTAGTATCAGTGACAGTGTGTTTTAAGTAGGATAAAAAAAAAAAGCAAAATGTGCACCATTGTTTCTGGGCTGTACTACAGGTACAAACAACAACTAATATGCATATATGTGGTATCCCTGTGATGGTCAGAAGTGGGAGAATTTAATTTGGGCTGTTCTTCGGTGGAAGGTTATTGTAGTACCAATAAAAAATATACAGCTACATTTAAAAAAAATAAAAATGTTCCTGTGATAATAAAAAAAAAATGATAAAAAAATAATTAAAAAAAAATAGTAAAAAAACAATAAAAAATTAGTAAAAAAATAATAAAAAAAATTGTAAAAAAATAATAAAAAAAATAGTAAAAAAAATAATATAATAAAAAATAAGATAATAAAAAAAAAAATTAAATCAGGGAGGTATCCATTACCATTTACCACCAAATGAAAGCACAATTTGTCCTAAAAAAAAGGTGGTATAATCCACCTGGATTTACAAAGTAGTTGTGATGATATATACAGTTTTACTAACACATATCAAAGTTACAAAATTGTTCTTAGGCACTTATATTTGTTTTACCCTTAGGTGCGATGGGGTTAAAAAAACTAAAAAAAAACTTGGCAGGGGTTTTAACCTCTATCTATTCTATTGAAAAAATGTTTGTTTTGGATAAACTTTAAACAACACTGTCAAACTCTAACCATCAAGTGACAGTGACCATTGACAGGGAGTTGATGGATTTGACTCCTAGCCAATTCCCATGGTCATTGACGGATTTTTTGTGAAAATAATCAGATGAAGGAAGTGAACACGGCTTCACTGGACTGAGGGAACTTGGTATTCCTTTAAATCAACTCCATTGTATTTTTCAAAATATCTTGCAGTGTTGTTAGGAACATGGTGCCAGCCATCAGGCTAAGATGTCCGCTGTCTGGCACTTTTCTATGAGCATTTAAATCACTGCCCGCATGTATGAGCATGCGCACACGTGGACGTTTGTGCACATCCACTACCGCCAAGTTGCCTTTTTAAACCTGAACTCTGCACTAGTTCTTTGCTGTTTAAACCTCAGCCTTGTACCCGTGATCCAGTATCTGATAGACATCCTTGATCCTGTTACTGACCCTGCTGCCTCTCTGAGCTTTCTCTTGGACTACCCTGTTCGCTGTCTGCATTCACTACTGACCATGCTTCTGCCATCTGTATCTCACTGCCGAATTATTGCTGACTTCTTCATGCTCATGACTCTGATCCTGCTTACATCCTGGTGTTCTTCCATTCGGCTGTCACTTGACCAGGTGTACATGTACCCAGTGGTGGACATGTTTCCAAGGATAGTGGTAATCAATGAACTTTTATAGCACTTAATAAACAGGGAAACGTTTGAACAACTTGCCCTTCTAGAAGAGAGGGGCATGGATAAAGACAGATGGATAAAGAGGTTAAAGAGTACAGTGTATCTTGTCCTATCTCTCAAAACTGCTCCACTGCCCCATTACTATGGTCCCTGCCCGTTATTGAGGTGCCTTTTGAAAGGATTGCAGTGGATATGGAAGGACCATTAGTGGTCCACTGAGGGCCACCAGTATATTCTTGTTTTAGATTATGCAACCCGCTATCCAGAAGCGATTCCTTTGAGAACACCTTGGAAAGAAACATTGCCGAAGAACTATTTCATATGTTCACCTACACTGGAATAGAAAAAGAGGTCTTTATGTCAAAAGTTATGGAGTTATGTACACTGTTGAAGTGCAAATACTTAAGAACCTCTGTGTATTACCCAAAATCCCATGGGTTGGTGAAGTGGTTTAACCACTTCAGCACCGGGCCATTTTACACCCTTCCTTACCAGAGCACTTTTTGCGATTCGGCACTGTGTCGCTTTAACTAACAATTGCGCGGTCGTGCGACGTTACACCCAAACAAAATTGACGTCCTTTTTTTTCCCACAAATAGAGCTTTCTTTTGGTGGTATTTGATCACCTCTGCGGTTTTTATTTTTTGCGCTATAAACAAAAGAAGAGCGACAATTTTGACTATTTTTTTAACTTTTTGCTATAATAAATATCCCATTTTTTAAAAAAAAAAAAAAATTTTTTCCTCAGTTTAGGGCGATATGTATTCTTCTACATATTTTTGGTATTTTTGGTAAAAAAAAATCGCAATAAGCGTATATTGATCGTTTTGCGCAAAAGTTATAGCGTCTACAAAATAGGGGATAGATTTATTGCATTTTTTTTTTTTTTTTTTACTAGTAATGTCGGCGATCTGCGATTTTTTTTTTCGTGACTGCGACATTGCGGCGGACACTTCGGACACTTTTGACACATTTTTGGGACCATTCACATTTACACAGCGATCGTTGCTATTACTGTGTAAATGTGACTGGCAGGGAAGGGGTTAACTCTAGGGGGCGCTGCAAGGGTTAATGTGTTCCCTAAGGTATTGATTCTAACTGTGGGGGGAGGGGACTGACAAGGGGAGGAGACCGATCGGTGTTCCTCCGTACTGGAATCACATGATCGGTCTCCTCGCCACTGACAGGACGTGGCGCTGTGTGTTTACACACACAGCTCCACGGTCCCGCACGGTCCTGTTGTTTTAACGGGCAATCGCGGGTGCCCGGCGGACATCGCGGCCGCCGGGCACTCGCACCAGCCCCCTAGGCGGCCGGGAATGGGAGGACGTCATATGACGCCCACCCTAGGATGGGAGATCCACCTTGTGGGCATCATATGACAGTGGGCGGTAGGGAAGTGGTTAAAGCGGTTCTGCACTCTTTAAAACTTTTTTTTTTTTTTGGGCTATATGCCAAGGGCATATAGCTCAATTGGGGGACTTACCTGTTCCATCTTCCATCTCGATCGCCGCCGGTTTTCATCTTCATCTTCTTCTTGTCTTCTTCTTGTCTGCTGGGGTCCATCTTGCCTGTGGGCATGTGAAACCCCACAGGCACTGTAGATGGCCCAGCATGCACCGCCGTTACTCGCGCGTGCGCAGTAACGGCACATCTGCCGACATCTCACGAGATTTCGACAGATGTGGCCGAAATCTCGGGAGATTTCGGAAGATGTGGCCGAAATCTCGCGAGATTTCGGAAGATGCCCGCACTGACTCCTGGGATCAATGACACCAGATCCCAGGAGACAGTGCGGCGTGACGACGATCGACGCAGAGACCCCGCCCACCCCCGCAGAGAGAGAAGACCGGAAGTCTTCAATTACAAGGTAAGTAAAAAAAAAAAAAAAAAAAAAAACATTTCATTTAGTACTCTTTGCCTGATTTTGAAGGCAAAGAGATTTACTAAATGAAATGGGTGCAGAACCGCTTTAACAAAATGCTAAAAGTATGTTGTGTCAGTAACTGACAATGGGGTGAAATATGTTGCCGGCACACCGATAAGCTATTTTCAAAGTGCAAAGCTCTTTATTCTTGTATGATTACATGGAAAATTAACATTTTGGGGCCATGCAAGTACCCTTCATCAGGCTTGTAATGATCATCACATGCCTGAGGAAGGGCCCCTGTGTGGTCGTGAAACATTGCTTTTTAATGTGATCATAAAAAATCGTTTCAGTTTGGAAATAGCTTCTCCGTGTGTTGGTGACAAATCCTAAATCCCGTCATTCATTTCTACAACATAATAAGATGGAAGAAAACCTTACCTGCTGTTTCCATGTCTGATAACACAAGGGGAGTCCGGAACAACTAATGTACTGTGATGTCCGGTCTTATAGGCTCTATGGATGATATAACATACATTATACATGGTGTGACTGCACTGCCACCCCCCTGTTCCTGTGTGGTCATCTAGGCTGAGATCTCCCTATTCTAGTCTAACCATAAAGAACAGTGTGAAGATTAACATCCTGTATTTCAGAGTATGTATTTGTCACCCTGTATGGTATACCAACATCTCAAGACCTGTCCCTGTCCCCCTGCGTGGTGTACATATGTCATGGCCGAAATTGTTGGCACCCTAGACATTTTTCCAGAAAATCAAGTATTTCTCACAGAAAAGTATTGCAGTAATGCCCCGTACACACGGTCGGAAATTCCGATGAAAAAAGTCTGATCGGATTATGTTATCGGAAAATCCCATCGTGTGTGGGCTCTATCGGACTTTTTCCGTCTGAATTTTTGAGAGCAGGATCGAAAATTTTCCAACAACAAAATCCGATCTGACTTTTTCCGATCGTGAGAATTCCGACGCACAAAGTGCCACGCATGCTCAGAAAAAATGTGGAGACGAAAGCTATTGGCTACTGGCCTCCACGTAGTCCTATCGTACGTTTTGTACGTCACCTCATTCCGAACGATCGGATTTTCCGACAACTTTGTGCGACCCTGTGTATGCAAGACAAGTTTCGGACAAAATCCGTCGGAAAAAATCTGACGGATTTTGTGGTCGGAATGTCTGACCGTGTGTACGGGGCATAACACGTTTTGCTATACACATGTTTATTCTCTTTGTGGGTATTGGAACAAAACAAAAAAAGGGAGAAAAAAAATCTAATTGGACATAATGTCACCAGTGGCGTCTCCAGCTTTCATATTTAGGGGGGGCAGGAACAAAAGTAGGGCGGCAACTATAAAATGCAATTATATATATATATCCTGGGGCCCTTTATTACGATCCCACAATGGGTCCTTTCACATGTTCTGCAGTGAGCTCCCTTCCTACTGTATTGGGCCCCCCAGGGTGGCAGAAAACAAGAGATATATATATCACCAGCATACTAGACATGTGCACAACAAAAAAATTTGTTTATTTTCCTTTTGTTTTTTTCGTTTCCGAAAAAAATTTGTTTATTTTCGTTTCGTTTTTTTTCGTTTCCGAAAAAAATTTGTTTATTTTCGTTTTGTTTTTTTTTCGTTTCCGAAAAAAAATTTGTTTATTTTCGTTTCGTTTTTTTAGTTTCCGTTGATTCGTAACGATTCGTACATTCGTAAGTCGTCGGTGTTCGTATTCGTAACGATTCGTACATTCGTAAGAGTTATTTTTTCGTTGATTCGTTTTTTCGTTAGTTTAATTTTAGTTTATTCGAAATTCGGACGCATTCGTATTTATTCGTACATTCGTAACATTCGTAGATTCGTAATCGGAGCATAATTCATAATTTTATGTAATGTGTATGCTACTATTACATTTTAATAATTTACGAATCGAAAAAAAAAGTTACGAATCGAAAAAAAAAAAGTTACGAATGTACAAATTTTTTTGTTCAATCCATTCGAAGCACGTTAACCACATGCCGACCGGCGCACGACGATATACGTCGACAGAATGGCACGTACAGGCAGGAGGGCGTATATATACGTCCCTCCTTTCGCCTGTCCGTGCCATCGGGAGCGCGCCGGGAGCGGCGCGCTCCCGCGCCGGTCGGGACCCCCGTGAGTCCGGCCGCGGTCCCCGCGGACTCGATCGCCGCGGGGACTCCCGCGATCGTCTCACGGAGCGGCTGAACGGGGAGATGCCGAGATAAACAGCATCTCCCTGTTCTGCCTAGCAACTAGTGACGCCGATCTCTGCTCCCTGTGATTGGAGCAGAGATCAGCATTCACTAGCTGACAGCCACGCCCCCCCACAGTAAAAAAAACACCCCTAGGCCTACTTAACCCCTACACTGCCACCTTGTGGTTAACTCCTAAACTGCCAGTGTCATTTATACAGAAATCAATGCATTTAAATGCATTAATTGCTGTAAAAATGACAATGGTCCCAAAAATGTGTCAAAAATGTCCGATGTGTCCGCCATAATGTCGCAGTCACAAAAAAAATCGCAGATCTCCGCCATTAATAATAAAAAAAAAATTATTAATAAAAATGCTATAAAACTATCCCCTATCTTGTAAACGCTATAACTTCTGCGCAAACCGATCAATAATCGCTTATTGCGATTTTTTTTTACCAAAAATATGTAGAAGAATACGTATCGGCCTAAACTGAGGAAAAAAAATGTTTTTTTATATATTTTTTGGGGATATTTATTATAGCAAAAAATAAAAAATAATGCATTTTTTTCAAAATTGTCGCTCTATTTTTGTTTATAGCGCAAAAAATAAAAACCGCAGGGGCGATCAAATACCACCAAAAGAAAGCTCTATTTGTGGGAAAAAAAAGGACGTCAATTTTGTTTGGGAGCCACGTCGCACGACCGCGCAATTGTCAGTTAAAGCGACGCAGTGCCGAATCGCAAAAAGGGGCCTGGTCCTTTGGCTGCAAATTGGTCCGGTCTGAAAGTGGTTAAGCAGCACCATTGTAAGAGACACGGAAAATTACGAATCGAAAAAAAAAAAAAAGTTACGAATCGAAAAAAAAAAGTTACGAATCGAAAAAAAAGTTACGAATCGAAAAAAAAAGTTACGAATGTACGAATTTTTTTGTTCAATCCATTCGAAGCACGTTAAGCAGCACCATTGTAAGGGACATGGAAAATTACCAATTCAACTGAAAAAAAAAGTTACGAATGTAAGAATTTTTTCGTTCATTTTCGTTGGTTCTGTTTTCGTTTTTCGGATTTTCTTCATTCGTACATTCGTTGTTTCTAATATGTTTTTTTTCGGATTTTCGTTGTTATTCGGATTCGTTCGATTCGAACGATTCGTTATTCGTTACAATTTTTACCGAATCGTTCGTTCATTCGTACGATAACGAATGAACGAAAATAACGAAAAACGAAAAAAAAAAAAACGAATTGCACATGTCTAGTCACCAGTGGCGTCTCCAGCTTTCATATTTAGGGGGGGCAGGAACAAAAGTAGGGTGGCAACTATAAAATGCAATTATATATATATATCCTGGGGCCCTTTACTACGATCCCACAATGGGCCCTTTCACATGTTCTGCAGTGAGCTCCCTTCCTACTGTATTGGGGCTCCCCAGGGTGGCAGAAAACAAGAGAGATATATGTCACCAGCATACCAAGAAAATATAAGGGTCCAAAGCAGTGGGAGAACTATCAGGGTTGCAAAGGTTGTCTTGCCACCGGGCCTTGGTGTTCTGCCACTGTGGTGTTCCCCAGCCTCCTCTTGCTGTTCTGCAATATTGATACTAAATTATAGGAATAAAAAATGATCAAATAAGTTCATACGTGAACAAAACAAGGTCCCATGTGAAGAAAAATAATATTATTGTGAAAACAAATGTTGATAGTCCATAAAAAAGAGAGAAATTTTTCTCAAACGGTGCTCCTCCTCCGATAAACGAAACGGATCTGTTTTAAATCAACACCGCATCAACCTCCGCAAGAGAAATCAGCCTCAGACCTCCAGACAGCTCTTGGGGATATGCTCTATAGGTCTCCAGATTATACTTCCAGTGGTATTGAGTACCAGTGGTAACAGTACATCGAGCGACGTACTGTTACCACCTCATTTTAGCCCCATTTCAAAGTATGCCAGCATTTGTGTTTTTGAGTGTATCCGGCCGGTGCACCAGATCCTAACTTTGCTGACCATATCTTACTTTACATGTAAGTTTTTTATGTCTTTATTTTAAATAAATATTTGGAAGATAATGCACTAGCTGGAGTATTCCAATTCCTTTTGCATGTCGCTTGTCGATGCTAACAATACCACTGGAAGTATAATCTGGAGACCTATAGAGCATATCCCCAAGAGCTGTCTGGAGGTCTGAGGCTGATTTCTCTTGCGGAGGTTGATGCGGTGTTGATTTAAATCCTGCCTGTTTTGACCCTCTGTAACGGGGGGTCATATACCTGCGGTAAGCGGCCATCTTTTTCTTGGTGGTGGTGTTTGTGAATTGTCACGAAAATGTATTGAAGTAAACAGATCCGTTCCGTTTATCGGAGGAGGAGCACCGTTTGAGAAAAATATCTCTCTTTTTTATGGACTATCAACATTTGTGAAAATAATATTATTTTTCTTCACATGGGACCTTGTTTTGTTCACGTATGAACTTATTTGATCATTTTTTATTCCTATAATTTAGTATCAATATTATAGGTCTGTTATCACTGGGTGTCACGTTTTTATACTAATTTGAGTGATTTTGCCATGTTATATTTTCAGATTTTATTCATTTGAAGTCTATTCTGTCAATATTTTTAGGTTGTTGGTATGCGCAGCTTTTTTCTTTTTTCAATTTGTTTTTACTATTCACGTATATGGTATAAGTTGCTGCAGCCTTATTTGGTTTTAATTTAACCAGTTTAGGATTCATATTTGCACATCCGACCTGTAGCGCAGTTTCTTACCAATTTTCTCTCTTGCTGTCCTGCCCCAGCTATTGACAGGGCTGGTCTGGCATCTGTCTCCTTGGCAGCGGCGGCAGTCTATTAGGACCTAGTTCTGGTGACATTATGGGTGCATGCAGGGGAAGGCTGGCACTATTGGTTGTAGAGAGCCGAGCCCCCAGCTGGTCACCTAGCAGCAGTAATGCTGTATAACCTTCTCTGTTGATATGCTGATCGGGATGTGATCCAGGGGATGCTCCCAGTCAGATCTAATAAGCACAGTATTTATCAGCATCAAGAGTACAACCACATCAACCGTATGTTCAGCAGCCATGTGGGCTCTATGCCTGTAAGGTGTGGGCTTTGATCAATAAAATCACTATGATATTTAACACTAGGATTTGACTAGGAGCATCACCTGGATTGCAAAACGATCAGCATGTCAGAGAAGGCTGCACTGCTGCTCAGCAACCTGCGGGGATGTCAACTGTCTACTCTACAACCATTAGAGATGGGCTCGGGTGTGTTTGAAATCCCACATGCCCGATCCCGCCAGGAAGCCGACACTGCACACGGCTAATCACAGGCAGTGAGACATTCCTGATCTGTGCAGCTGTGGACCGGGAAATATCTCACTGCCTGTGATTAGCGCTGTGCAGTGTGGGCTTCCTGGCAGGCTCGGGCATGTGGGATTTTGATCATGCCCTGCCCATCTCTAACAACAAATTGTGCTGGCCCTCCTGTACGTCAGCCCCATAAAGTAACCAGCACTGGGTTACAATGTGCCAGCGCTGCCATGGAGACAGAGACCAGCGCTGTGAATAGTCGGGACAGGACAGCAACCTTGGTAGTTCCACCACTGGTCCACACTGGAAAGATTCCCCCATCCACCTATAATGTGTAGATGGGAGAATTGGATCATTTTTTTTTTTTTTTCATTCAACCTACTAGTTACCTGATAGACAATGCTATATCCTGGATAGACTGATAGCATCTACAGTAATGCGCATGACTAAGCTAAATGTCCACACTATTTGATTTTGAATGTATAGTCAACCACAAGTGCCTTAGACTGAAACACATCTCGGAAACATTAGAAACGTAAAGTGGTCAACAGTTGTTTTCACATGTTTGTATACCTTACATATTGTGTAACTATGTGCACAGGAATGTCTGTGTTTTTCTGTTTTGTTGTATGTTCTTAAAACTTAATAAAAAACTATTTGATTTAAAAAAAAAAAACTACTAGTTGAATGAAAAAAATGATCAATGTATGGGCTGCCTAAGTGCTAAGACCAGCCATAGGCAGTTTAAATCTCAGCTGCTTCAGCAGGAACTGGCTGGGATTTGAACCATTAATAAGCAGGCTGAATGTACCAAGTTGATCGATCAAATTGGGAACAACCAGCCTGCCAGATACTCTTATGATTATTACTAGTGGTTGCTATAGCCACTAGTGATAATCATTGTTTGTTGGGAGAATACAATTGCTGGGCAGGAAGGATATTCCCATGTCACCGCTGTCTGTGTTGATGGGGGAATCAGAACAGGAAACTGAGGCTACAATTGGCACAGGATCACCAAAACTGGACAATAGAAGATTGGAAAAACGTTACCTGGACTGATGAGTCTGGATTTCAGCTGTGACATTCAGATGGTCGGGTCAGAATTTGGCGCATGGATCCATCGTGCCTTGTATCACCGGTTCAGGCTGGTGCTGGGGGGTGTAATGGTGTGGGGGGGGGGGGATATTTTCTTGGCACACTTTAGGCCCCTTAGTACCAATTGAACATGGTTTAATCACCACGGCCTACCTGAGTATTGTTGCTGACCATGTCCATCCCTTTATGACTACAGTGTCCCCATCTTCTGATGGCTCCTT
Organism: Lithobates sylvaticus; assembly: GCA_028564925.1. Classification (NCBI taxonomy): domain Eukaryota; kingdom Metazoa; phylum Chordata; class Amphibia; order Anura; family Ranidae; genus Lithobates; species Lithobates sylvaticus. The sequence goes on along the minus strand of CM053036.1, from coordinate 17,222,518 downwards.
CCAGCAGGATAATGCACCATGTCACAAAGCTCCGATCATCTCACCACTGGACAATAAGGTCACTGTACTCCAATGGTCTCCACACTCACCAGATCTCATCCAATGGTCTCCACACTCACCAGATCTCATCCAATGGCCTCCCCACTCACCAGATCTCATCCAATGGTCTCCACACTCACCAGATCTCATCCAATGGTCTCCACACTCACCAGATCTCACCGCTGGACAATGAGGTCACTGTACTCCAATGGCCTCCACACTCACCAGATCTCATCCAATGGCCTCCACACTCACCAGATCTCATCCAATGGTCTCCACACTCACCAGATCTCACCGCTGGACAATGAGGTCACTGTACTCCAATGGCCTCCACACTCACCAGATCTCATCCAATGGTCTCCACACTCACCACATCTCATCCAATGGTCTCCACACTCACCACATCTCATCCAATGGCCTCCACACTCACCACATCTCATCCAATGGCCTCCACACTCACCAGATCTCATCCAATGGTCTCCACACTCACCACATCTCATCCAATGGTCTCCACACTCACCACATCTCATCCAATGGTCTCCACACTCACCAGATCTCACCGCTGGACAATGAGGTCACTGTACTCCAATGGCCTCCACACTCACCACATCTCATCCAATGGCCTCCACACTCACCAGATCTCATCCAATGGTCTCCACACTCACCACATCTCATCCAATGGTCTCCACACTCACCACATCTCATCCAATGGTCTCCACACTCACCAGATCTCACCGCTGGACAATGAGGTCACTGTACTCCAATGGCCTCCACACTCACCACATCTCATCCAATGGCCTCCACGCTCACCAGATCTCATCCACTAGAGCACCTTTGGGATGTGGTGGATCGGGAGATTCCCATCATGGATGTGCAGCCGACAAATTTGCAGCAACTGTGTGATACTATCATGTCACTATGGAGCAAAATCTCTGAGGAACGTTTCCAACACCTTGTTGTATCTATGCCACCAAGAATGAAGGCAAAAGGGGGTCCATCCCGCTACTAGCAAAGGGGACCTAATAAAGTGTCCGGTGAGTATATATATATATATATGGAAAGAATCTGCATTACTATAAATTACGCTTCATGTCAACTGAAAGGGGTCTATAGATATATCAAATTTGCTGTGTGATTGTCTCAGTGTTGGAACAGCCATCACAAAGAATCCCCGTATTGTGTGTAATATGTTTATTTCCTATGATCATCGGCCAATAATCTTCAGCTCCATCTAGTGGCCATAATGCAGATTGCGGTAATTCAAGAAAATTGCATATTATAGCCACTAGATAGATCTAAGGATTATAGGAAATAAATGTTTTAGACATACAGTGCCTTGAAAAAGTATTCATACCCCTTGAAAATTTCCACATTTTGTCATGTTACAAACGTAAATGTATTTTATTGGAATTTTATGTGATAGACCAACACAAAGTGGCACATAATTGTGACGTTGGTAGGAAAATGATAAATGATTTTCAAAATGTTTTACAAATAAATATGTGAAATATGTGGGGGGTACATTTGTATTCAGCCCCCTTTACTCCGATACCCCTAACTAAAATCTAGTGGAACCAATTGCCTTCAGAAGTCTCCTAATTAGTAAATATAGTCCACCTGTGTGTAATTTAATCTCAGTATAAATACAGCTGTTCTGTGAAGCCCTCAGAGGTTTGCTAGAGAACCTTAGTGAACAAACATCATCATGAAGGCCAAGGGACACACCAGACAGGTCAGGGATAAAGTTGTGGAGAAGTATAAAGCAGGGTTGGGTTATAAAACAAGCTTTGAACATCTCCCAGAGCTCTGTTCAATCCATCATCGGAAAATGGAAAGAGTATGGCACAACTGCAAACCTACCAAGACATGGCCGTCCACCTAAACTGACCGGCCGGGCGAGGAGAGCATTCATCAGAGAAGAGCCAAGAGGTCCATGGTAACTCTGGAGGAGCTGCAGAGATCCACAGCTCAGGGGGGAGAATCTGTCCACAGGACAACTATTAGTCGTGTTCTCCACAAATCTGCCCTTTATGGAAGAGTGACAAGAAGAAAGACATTGGAGAAAGAAAGTCATAAGAAGTCCTGTTTGCAGTTTGTGAGAAGCCATGTGGGGGACACAGCAAACATGTGGAAGAAGGTGATCTGGTCAGATGAGACCAAAATGTAACTATTTGACTTCAAAGCAAAACGCTATGTGTGGTGAAAAACTAACACTGCACATAACCCTGAACAGACCATCCTGTCAGAAACCATGAAATCAGACCGAGACAGCAGTTAAATCACACTTTTTTAATAATAAAAGTAAATAGAACAAACGTAGTCAAAACATAGCCAGAGTTCAGGAACCGGAAATGGATAGTCAGACAAGCCAAACGCCAGGGAGCCGGAGATCAGCGTAGTAAAAATAGCAAGCAAGATCTGGAGCCAGAAGGGATGTCAGCCAAGCAAGTCTTTAACAGGAATGCAGGAGAGGGTCTCTAGAGATGTGACCAAGGTGAAGGCAGAGATCCTCTGGACTGGAAGGCTTAAGTAGGCAGAACTGACGAACAGGATATCATCAACAGCTGAGTAACTGTGGAGAGATAGGAGCTGGCAATTAGCCGACAGCTGAGGGGCCAGCTCAGAGAAGGAAGGGCTAAGCTCAGCCCTGACACATCCCCACCGTGAAACATGGTGGTGGCAGCATCATGTTGTGGGGATGCTTTTCTTCAGCAGGGACAGGGAAGCTGGTCAGAGTTGATGGGAAGATGGATGGAGCCAAATACAGGACAATCTTAGAAGAAAACCTGTTAGAGTCTGCAAAAGACTTGAGACCGGGGCGGAGGTTCACCTTCTAGCACGACAACGACCCGAAACATACAGCCAGAGCTACAATGGAATGGTTTAGATCATGGGTGCTCAACCTGTGGCCCTCCAGCTGTTGCAAAACTACAAGTCCCATCATGCCTCTGCCTTTGGGAGTCATGATTGTACCTGTCGGCCTTGCAATGCCTCATGGGACTTGTAGTTCTGCAACAGCTGGAGGGCCATAGGTTGGGCACCCATGGTTTAGATCAAAAGAATATTCATGTGTTAGAATGGCCCAGTCACAGTCCCGACCTAAATCCAATTGAGAATCTGTGGCAAGACTTGAAAATTGCTGTTCACAGACGCTCTCCATCCAATCTGACAGAGCTTGAGATATTTTGCAAAGAGGAATGGGCAAAAATGTCCCTCTCTAGATGTGCAAAGCTGGTAGAGACATCCCCAAAAAGACTTGCAGCTGTAATTGCAGTGAAAGGCGGTTCTACAAAGTACTGACTCCGGGGGGCGCCATACAAATGTACCCCACACACTTTTCACATATTTATTTGTAAAAAAAAATGAAAACCATTTATCATTTTCTTTCCACTTCACAATTATGTGCCACTTTGTGTTGGTCTATCACATAAAATCCGAATAAAATGCATTTACGTTTTTGGTTGTAACATGACAAAATGTGGAAAATTTCAAGGGGTATGAATACTTTTTCAAGGCACTGTAAATAAATAGTAAGTAATGGTTACATTTTTTTGCTAATTCTCTCTAGCGTTCTCTATAATTGTTACAAAGGATCTCTCATTGTTAAAAAAGACATATGTATTTCCTATGCTTCTCAGCTCCACACTTCAGTATTTTACTACTGCCAATAATAAAAGAACATTCGTTCGTTCATTTTCAGTTCTCAATTCTACCAAGTGCTCGTAATGCTGGGGGGATTTACCTGAACTGAACCAGACAGAATCTGGAGCAGATGTGCATGCCAACCAATCAGCTTGTATCTTCAGCTAAGTTAAGTTTAGTTAACTTCTTGCCGACCGCCCACTGTCAATTGAAGGCGGAGCGGTGCGGCTCTTGTGGCGGGACGCCGTCATATGACGGCGCTACCATTTTGGCCACTAGGGGGCGCGCGCGCGTGCCCGTCGCGTCGCTGGGGACCCGATGCGCGTGCCCGGCGGCCGCGATGTCCGCCGGGCACCCGCGATTGCCCAGTAACTGAGCAGGACGTGGATCTGTGTATGTAAACACACAGATCCACGTCCTGTCACTGGAGAGGAGACCGATGGTGTGTCCCTTGTACATAGGGACACCGATCGGTCCCCTCCCCCAGTCAGTCCCCTCCCCCCACAGTTAGAATCACTAACATAGGGAACATATTAACCCCTGCAGCGCCCCCTAGTGTTAACCCCTTCACTGACAGTCACATTTATACAGTAATCAATGCATTTTTATAGCACGGATCGCTGTATAAATGTGAATGGTCCCAAAAATGTGTCAAAAATGTCCGATATGTCCGCCGCAATATCGCAGTCACGATAAAAATCGCAGATCGCCGCCATTACTAGTAAAAAAAATAATAATAATAAAAATGTCATAAATCTATCCCCTATTTTGTAGACGCTATAACTTTTGCGCAAACCAATCAATAGACGCTTATTGCGATTTTTTTTTTTTTACCAAAAATATGTAGAAGAATACGTATCGGCCTAAACTGAGGAAAAAATTTGTTAAAAATAAAAATTTAAATTGGATATTTATTATAATAAAAAGTAAAAAATATTATGTTTTTTCAAACTTGTCCCTCTTCTTTTGTTTATAGCGCAAGAAATAAAAACCGCAGAGGTGATCAAATACCACCAAAATAAAGCTCTATCTGTGGGGAAAAAATGATAAAATTTTTATTTGGGTACAGCGTTGCATGACCGCGCAATTGTCATTCAAAATGCGACAGCGCTGAAATCTGAAAAATGGCTTGGTCAGGAAGGAGGTGTTCATGCCCGGTAGGCAAGGGGTTAAAGTGCTTGTAAACCTCAAAGCATATCCCTCTGTAGTGTGTGCTTGTCTCAAGAGCACTAATGCCCCATACACGCGATCGGAAATTGGGCCAGCAAAAGACCGTCGAGAGCTTTTGTTCTGAAATTCCGACCGTGCGTACGCTCCATCGTGCTTTTGCTGGCCGAATTTCCGACAGCAAAAGATTGAGAGTGGGTTCTCTATTTTTCGGTTGGGAAAAGTTCCTATCCGAAAATGCGATCGTCTGTATGCAATTCGGACGCGCAAAAAATCACGCATGCTCGGAAACCAATCGATGCATGCTCGGAAGCACTGAACTTCATTTTCTTGGCTCGTCGTAGTGTTGTACGTCACCGCGTTCTTGATGGTCTAAAGTCCAGCAAACTTTTGTGTGACCGTGTGTATGCAAGACAAGCTTGAGCGGAAGTGTCATAAGTGTAATTTCTGTCTGCTGCCTCCTTCCTCTTCAATCACTTTTGACAAGTTTTCCTGATAGAGAAAAAAACAGTGGCAGGGGCGGGAGCTCCAGCATACAGCCTGTGATTGACAGGCTCAGCTCTGTTCCTGTGTGCTGTGTGAAGGTGTCATGTACCTGGCGGTAATGAGTCTGAGTTGCAGAGATAGACCTCCCCTACGGCTCCCACTCACGGCCCTCTGGAATGGGAACAGAAGGCGCAGGAGTAAGGAGTAGTATGGGTGCCTCGCAGGATCAGCAGTCAGTGTCAAAAGTCCAGGAACTACTTGTAGAAGAAGGAGACTGGAACCGGAGTGCTGGACTGGAACCAAGGATAGCAGCAGGCAGGCAGACTGGAACTGGATGCTGGACTGGAACCAGGAATCAACAGCTGGAAGGATCACCCAGAGAGGTCAGGCAGGCCGGTAGTCAGGTATCAGGCGGGCAGCAAAGGTACCAGGGATCAGGCAGGAGAATAGTCAGGCAGGCCGGTGGTCCGGTATCAGACGGGCAGCAAAGGTACCAGGGATCAGGCCGGAGAATAGTCAGGCAGGCCAGTGGTCCGGTATCAGGCGGGCAGCAAAGGTAGCAGGGATGAGGCAGGAGAATAGTCAGGCAGGGCGGTGGTCCGGTATCAGGTGGGCAGCAAAGGTACCAGGGATCAGGCAGGAGAATAGTCAGGCAGGGTGGTGGTCCGGTATCAGGTGGGCAGCAAAGGTACCAGGGATCAGGCAGGAGAATAGTCAGGCAGGGTGGTGGTCCGGTATCAGGCAGACAGCAAAGGTACCAGGGATCAGGCAGGAGAATAGTCAGGCAGGCCAGTGGTCCGGTATCAGGCGGGCAGCAAAGGTAGCAGGGATGAGGCAGGAGAATAGTCAGGCAGGGCGGTGGTCCGGTATCAGGCGGGCAGCAAAGGTACCAGGGATCAGGCAGGAGAATAGTCAGGCAGGGTGGTGGTCCGGTATCAGGTGGGCAGCAAAGGTACCAGGGATCAGGCAGGAGAATAGTCAGGCAGGGTGGTGGTCCGGTATCAGGCAGACAGCAGAGGTACCAGGGATCAGGCAGGAGAATAGTCAGGCAGGTCGATGGTCAGGTATCAGGCGGGCAGCAAAGGTACCAGGGATCAGGCAGGAGAATAGTCAGGCAGGGTGGTGGTCCGGTATCAGGCGGGCAGCAAAGGTACCAGGGATCAGGCAGGAGAATAGTCAGGCAGGGCGGTGGTCCGGTATCAGTTGGGCAGCAAAGGTACCAGGGATCAGGCAGGAGAATAGTCAGGCAGGGCGGTGGTCCGGTATCAGGCGGGCAGCAAAGGTACCAGGGATCAGGCAGGAGAATAGTCAGGCAGGGCAGTGGTCCGGTATCAGGCAGGCAGCAAAGGTACCAGGGATCAGGCAGGAGAATATTCAGGCAGGGCGGTGGTCCGGTATCAGGCGGGCAGCAAAGGTACCAGGGATCAGGCAGGAGAATAGTCAGGCAGGCCGGTGGTCCGGTATCAGGCGGGCAGCAAAGGTACCAGGGATCAGGCAGGAGAATAGTCAGGCAGGCCGGTGGTCCGGTATTAGGCGGGCAGCAAAGGTACCAGGGATCAGGCAGGAGAATAGTCAGGCAGGGCGGTGGTCCGGTATCAGGCGGGCAGCAAAGGTACCAGGGATCAGGCAGAATAGTCAGGCTGGCCGATGGTCAGGTATCAGGCAGACAGCAGAGGTACCAGGGATCAGGCAGGAGAATAGTCAAGCAGGCCGATGGTCCGGTATCAGGCGGGCAGCAAAGGTACCAGGGATCAGGCAGGAGAAAAGTCAGGCAGGGCGGTGGTCCGGTATCAGGCGGGCAGCAAAGGTACCAGGGATCAGGCAGGAGAATAGTCAGGCAGGGCGGTGGTCCGGTATCAGGCGGGCAGCAAAGGTACCAGGGATCAGGCAGGAGAATAGTCAGGCAGGCCGGTGGTCCAGTATCAGGCGGGCAGCAAAGGTACCAGGGATCAGGCAGGAGAAAAGTCAGGCAGGGCGGTGGTCCGGTATCAGGCGGGCAGCAAAGGTACCAGGGATCAGGCAGGAGAATAGTCAGGCAGGGCGGTGGTCCGGTATCAGGCGGGCAGCAAAGGTACCAGGGATCAGGCAGGAGAATAGTCAGGCAGGCCGGTGGTCCGGTATCAGGCGGGCAGCAAAGGTACCAGGGATCAAGCAGGAGAATAGTCAGGCAGGCCGATGGTCAGGTATCAGGCAGACAGCAGAGGTACCAGGGATCAGGCAGGAGAATAGTCAGGCAGGCTGATAGTCAGATGCAGGCGGAAGGCAGGAAGGGTCAGACAGGTAGCCGGGTCTTTGAACAGGAATTCACAGGTCAGATCAGGTTAGGGCACACGGAACGATGTAGAGCAGACAGCGGGGACCGTCTGTGACAGACAGGCTTAAATAGCCTGTCTAGCGCCAACAGCGGCGCGCGCTCCTGCGAATTTGCGCACCGGAGGGCCTGGAATGCTGATTTTTTGGCAGGATCTTGATGACAGAAGGGGGTGTTCCTTCCCTCCAATCTGCTCTCAAAAGCTCTCCTCAGTGAGCTCTGCAGAGTGTAACTTCAGTTCTCCGCCCCCTTTTTTCTGACCTCTCACACAGATGTAGAGAAGAGAAGACTGCAGATAAACAGGTACAATGTATGTAGGAGGATTTGTTTTATCTCTGTGTATCACCTGAGGACAGTCACTTCACTGGGTATATGTAAGGGTGTACAACCACTTTAAGCTTTAAAAATAAAAGACAGAAACTGATTGGTTGCCATGCATGTGTGTCACAGTTGTGATAAAGCATTATGGCCACTAGATGGAGCTGAGGAGCATAGGAAATATATACGTTTTTACAACAAGAGCTACAATGTAACTGTGACAGACCCACCTGGGTTAGGGGCACCTAGAGGGGACTGCAGGGTAGCCTTATGCCTACTGACTATGGGCCCTGGCATTTGAGGGAGCTGCAAGCAATCAGGAAGATGTCCTGTTATAGAATGCAAGATGAGATGTTATTACCACACTTAATAGTCAAGGAAGCCATGATGGTCTCTGCCAACTTGAAACTCAGTGAGAAGATGGATGTGAAAAGAAAGCTGGTTAATGAGACGTGTTGCCGATTGTCTGTGGTGGGCACTCCCTGACTAATTAAGGCTTGTCCAGGGACCTAGATGTTCATTAGCTTACTGGGTAATTAGTTGGATTACTGTTTGATTAGATCACTGTTAGCTTTTTATTATATGTACTGATGATATTACTGTTTAAAGTTTGCATTGTTTAGGATAATGTGATCCCGCTCTTATCTGATTTTGTGTGCTATGTATTCTGTGTGAATTTACAATATAGAGAGTTCCAGTTTGCACCTATGCCAGTGTCGTCTAGTTCTTGAGTGTAATTCTCAGCTAAAACACCTGGTTCCTGGCTCCAGAGTGGAGGAAGCTGTATCATGACGGGGTGCCAGGTGGTCCATCACAGTAACAATTCTAGAAAACACTAGAGAAAATTAGCAAATAGATGTAGACATTAATTCCTTCTTCTTTTTTTGCCAAATCCCCCTAGCGTTTTCTCTCTTGTTACAAAGACGTATTTCCTATGCTCCTCAGCTCCATCTAGTGGCCATAATGTGGTATTTTACTACAGCCTATACTAACAGAACATTCATTCGGAAAAGAAAATTGCCTAAAGAATGTTTGCTTTAACCCATTTCACACAGGATAAATGTACATGCAAATTCACTGGACGAATAGCTACATTATTGTTGTTTTTTTTTTTTAATGAGCCCCTAAATTACACTGTTTAGGGTAATGTGATAAAGCTCTTAGCTGATTTTGTGTGCTATAAATTCTGTGTGAATTTACAATGATGGCTGAAGGTCCGCTTTAATTACTTTTTTTGTTGCTAAATCCCTCTAGTGTTCTCTTGGTACAAAGACGTACATATGTCCTATGCCCCTTAGCTCCATCTAGTGGCCATAATGCGGTATTTTACTACTGCCTATACTAACAGAACATTCATTCAGAAGAGAAAATAGCCTAAAGAATGTTTGCTTTAACCTATTTCACAGAGGACAAATGTACATGCAAATTCACTGGATGAATAGCTATATTATTATTAGTATTAGTAGTATTTTTTTTGAATAGCTACATTATTATAATTTTTTTAATAAACCCCTAAATTGCATTGTTTAGGATAATGTGATAAAGCTCTGATTTTGTTTGCTATAAATTCTGTGTGAATTTACATTAATGACTGAAGGTCCGCTTTAATTCCTTTTTTTTTGCTAAATCCCTCTAGTGTTCTCTTCGTACAAAGACGTACATATGTCCTATGCTCCTCAGCTCCATTTAGTGGCCATAATGTGGTATTTTACTACTGCCTATACTAACAGAACATTTGTTCAGAAGTGAAAATAGCCATTTCACACAGGATAAACGTACATGCAAAATTCACTGAACGCAAGGCTACATTATTATTATTATTTTTTATTTTTATTGTTTTTAAATAAACCCCTAAATTTACAGAACGCAGACTAACTCGTACTCTTTGTTGCCTTTTTTTTTTTTATATATACACAAGCATAAACTGTAAGAGGAGAAAACAGAGGAGTGCGCCTGCCAGCTCTGTACTGTCCATACTGTGTGTATGGATCCTCATATATATATAGGGAGCGTCACCCTCCTTGAGCGTGGGACTTCCCCAGAGCTATTTTATTCTTTTGTTATGGCAACGTTTGTATCTTCCTCACAGGAAAAGCAGAAAGCAAAAAAAAAAACCCCACAGAGCTGTCAGGTGCACTCCTCTGTTTTCTCCTCGTTTACCCCGCTCTCGCGTCTCCTAGTACGTTTCGTCTTTGGCAGCAAACCAGTCTAATGAGATTCCACTGTCTACTCACAGCCTCAGGTTTTAAAACCACTTTTCTGACACTTTTTGTTTACAAGCAAAAATCTGTATTCTTGCTGGAAAATTACTCAGAACTCCCAAACGTTATATATATATATATATATATTTTTTAGCAGAGATCCTAGAGAATAAAATGTCAGTTATTGCAATTTTTTATGTCACAGTATTTGTGCAGCATTTTTTTAACACAGTTTATTTGGGAAAGGCACTTTTTAGTGCAAAAAAGCACAATATATATACTGCAACTCTTACATAGTTACATAGTAGGTGAGGTTGAAAAAAAACAAAAGTCCATCAATGTCCAACCTATGTGTGTGATTATATGTCAGTATTACATTGTATATCCCTGTATGTTGCGGTCGTTCAGATGCTTATCTAATAGTTTTTTGAAACTATCAATGAGACCACCGACTGTGGAAGGAAATTCCACATCCTCGCTGCTCTTACAGTAAAGAACCCTCTACTTAGTTTAAGGTTAAACCTCTTTTCTTCTAATTTTAATGAGTGAAATTGAAATCATATCCCTCTTCTCCAGATTGAATAAGTTCAGGTCTAGCATTAGAATTATTGCTCTCGCTATAATGTTCGCAGCTATACCTCACACGTGTGGTAAGAAAAACAGTTTACATATGTGTGCGTGTCCTACCTATGCATTTGCCTCTGCGTGCAAGCAGGGGGGGATGGGGGCGCTTTAAACATTTTTTTTTATTAGGTATTTTATGAATTTTTTTTTTTAAAACTATCCCTTTATTTATTTATTTTTATCACTTTTATTGCTATCACACAAAAGGTAAATATCCCTTGTGATAACGATAAAGCTTGACAGGTCCTCTTTATGGAGACATTTGGAGTCAGATCTCTCCACCCTAAACCGGAAGTGACATCATGGCGTTGTTCCAGTCCTCCTAGATCAAAGAGGTGATTTCTCTTTACCTCTGTGGGCAGCCGTGCAAACCATCAGATTGTTTCCTGGGCTCTCCGGTGAGAACGGTAAGCACCAGCAGGAGTGGCGGGAGGAATGACCCCCTCAGCTGCTTCTAAAAGCGATCCAGTGGCTAATCAGCTGCTCGGATCGCTTTTATTAGAAAGAATCGGCAACTAAAAATTTTAATACCGGGGTTAGGGCTGACAGTTGTAGCCATAGCCACGGTAGATGTGTATATATACATATTGTGGTCTTGAAGTGGTTAAAATATTTCCCCAACTCCAAGAGACCTACATACTACAGACCTCAGAGCACTTTCGTTAGCTGTAGGTCAGACACTTTTTTCAGACAAATCTAAGAGCCCATGACGAGCCTACCAGAAGGTTCCCATTTGAGAGTTTTTGCTTCTCTGATCCTCATTCTAAAGGCATAATTACACAACTGTATAGGAGTTTGTTGTCAGATCCAACTACCTCTCCCCTTACATATGGCTCTCGCTGGGTGGGGCGGACCTAATAGATAACCCTGACATTGGAAGAATGGACTGCCGTATGGGAGGCCATCCACAAGTCTCGCTGGGTAAGGCGGACCTATAGATAACCCTGACATTGGAAGGATGGACTGCCCTCTTGGAGGCCATCCACAAGTCTCGCTGGGGCGGACCTATAGATAACCCTGACATTGGAGGAATGGACTGCCCTCTGGAAGACCATCCACAAGTCTCGCTGGGTGGGGCAGACCTATAGATAACCCAGACATTGGAAGAATGGACTGCCGTCTGGGAGGCCATCCACAAGTCTCGCTGGGTAAGGCGGACCTATAGATAACCCTGACATTGGAAGGATGGACTGCCCTCTTGGAGGCCATCCACAAGTCTCGCTGGGTGGGGCGGACCTATAGATAACCCTGACATTGGAAGAATGGACTGCCGTCTGGAAGACCATCCACAAGTCTCGCTGGGTGGGGCAGACCTATAGATAACCCTGACATTGGAAGAATGGACTGCCGTCTGGAAGACCATCCACAAGTCTCGCTGGGTGGGGCAGACCTATAGATAACCCAGACATTGGAAGAATGGACTGCCGTCTGGGAGGCCATCCACAAGTCTCGCTGGGTAAGGCGGACCTATAGATAACCCTGACATTGGAAGGATGGACTGCCCTCTTGGAGGCCATCCACAAGTCTCGCTGGGTGGGGCGGACCTATAGATAACCCTGACATTGGAAGAATGGACTGCCGTCTGGGAGGCCATCCACAAGTCTCGCTGGGTGGGGCGGACCTATAGATAACCATGACATTGGAAGAATGGACTGCCGTCTGGGAGGCCATCCACAAGTCTCGCTGGGTGGGGCAGACCTATAGATAACCCTGACATTGGAAGAATGGACTGCCCTCCGGGAGGCCATCCACAAGTCTCGCTGGGTGAGGCAGACCTATAGATAACCATGACATTGAAAGAATGGACTGCCGTCTGGGAGGCTACACACAAGTCTCGCTGGGTGGGGCGGACCTATAGATAACCCTGACATTGAAAGAATGGACTGCCTTCTGGGAGGCTACACACAAGTCTCGCTGGGTGGGGCGGACCTATAGATAACCCTGACATTGAAAGAATGGACTGCCGTCTGGGAGGCTACACACAAGTCTCGCTGGGTGGGGCGGACCTATAGATAACCCTGACATTGGAGGAATGGACTGCCCTCTGGGAGCCCATCCACAAGTCTCGCTGGGTGGGGCGGACCTATAGATAACCCTGACATTGGAAGAATGGACTGCCCTCTGGGAGCCCATCCACAAGTCTCGCTGGGTGAGGCAGACCTATAGATAACCCAGACATTGGAAGAATGGACTGCCGTCTGGGAGGCCATCCACAAGTCTCGCTGGGTGGGGCAGACCTATAGATAACCCAGACATTGGAAGAATGGACTGCCGTCTGGCAGGCCATCCACAAGTCTCGCTGGGTGGGGCAGACCTATAGATAACCCTGACATTGGAAGAATGGACTGCCCTCCGGGAGGCCATCCACAAGTCTCGCTGGGTGGGGCAGACCTATAGATAACCCTGACATTGGAAGAATGGACTGCCCTCCGGGAGGCCATCCACAAGTCTCGCTGGGTGGGGCAGACCTATAGATAACCCTGACGTTGGAAGAATGGACTGCCGTCTGGGAGGCTACACACAAGTCTCGCTGGGTGGGGCGGACCTATAGATAACCCTGACGTTGGAAGAATGGACTGCCGTCTGGCAGGCCATCCACAAGTCTCGCTGGGTGGGGCAGACCTATAGATAACCCTGACATTGGAAGAATGGACTGCCCTCCGGGAGGCCATCCACAAGTCTCGCTGGGTGGGGCGGACCTATAGATAACCCTGACATTGAAAGAATGGACTGCCGTCTGGGAGGCTACACACAAGTCTCGCTGGGTGGGGCGGACCTATAGATAACCCTGACATTGGAAGAATGGACTGCCCTCTGGGAGCCCATCCACAAGTCTCGCTGGGTGGGGCGGACCTATAGATAACCCTGACATTGGAAGAATGGACTGCCCTCTGGGAGCCCATCCACAAGTCTCGCTGGGTGGGGCGGACCTATAGATAACCCTGACGTTGGAAGAATGGACTGCCGTCTGGGAGGCTACACACAAGTCTCGCTGGGTGGGGCGGACCTATAGATAACCCTGACGTTGGAAGAATGGACTGCCGTCTGGCAGGCCATCCACAAGTCTCGCTGGGTGGGGCGGACCTATAGATAACCCTGACATTGGAAGAATGGACTGCCCTCCGGGAGGCCATCCACAAGTCTCGCTGGGTGGGGCGGACCTATAGATAACCCTGACATTGAAAGAATGGACTGCCGTCTGGGAGGCTACACACAAGTCTCGCTGGGTGGGGCGGACCTATAGATAACCCTGACATTGGAAGAATGGACTGCCCTCTGGGAGCCCATCCACAAGTCTCGCTGGGTGGGGAGGACCTATAGATAACCCTGACATTGGAAGAATGGACTGCCCTCTGGGAGCCCATCCACAAGTCTCGCTGGGTGAGGCAGACCTATAGATAACCCTGACATTGGAAGAATGGACTGCCGTCTGGGAGGCCATCCACAAGTCTCGCTGGGTGGGACGGACCTATAGATAACCCTGACATTGGAAGAATGGACTGCCGTCTGGGAGGCCATCCACAAGTCTCGCTGGGTGGGACGGACCTATAGATAACCCTGACATTGGAAGAATGGACTGCCGTCTGGGAGGCCATCCACAAGTCTCGCTGGGTGGGACGGACCTATAGATAACCCTGACATTGGAAGAATGGACTGCCGTCTGGGAGGCTACACACAAGTCTTGCTGGGTGGGGCGTACCTATAGATAACCCTGACATTGGAAGAATGGACTGCCGTCTGGGAGGCCATCCACAAGTCTTGCTGGGTGGGGCGGACCTATAGATAACCATGACATTGGAAGAATGGACTGCCGTCTGGCAGGCCATGCACAAGTCTCACTGGATGGGGCGGACCTATAGATAACCCTGACATTGGAAGAATGGACTGCCGTCTGGGAGGCCATCCACAAGTCTCGCTGGGTGGGGCGGACCTATAGATAACCCTGACATTGGAAGAATGGACTGCCCTCTGGGAGGCCATCCACAAGTCTCGCTGGGTGGGGCGGACCTATAGATAACCCTGACATTGGAAGAATGGACTGCCGTATGGGAGGCCATCCACAAGTCTCGCTGGGTGGAGCGGACCTATAGATAACCCTGACATTGGAAGAATGGACTGCCGTCTGGGAGGCTACACACAAGTCTCGCTGGGTGGGGCGGACCTATAGATAACCCTGACATGGGAAGAATGGACTGCCGTCTGGGAGGCCATCCACAAGTCTCGCTGGGTGGGGCGGA
Source organism: Lithobates sylvaticus (assembly GCA_028564925.1). Lineage (NCBI taxonomy): Eukaryota > Metazoa > Chordata > Amphibia > Anura > Ranidae > Lithobates > Lithobates sylvaticus. Next base: position 17,207,492 of record CM053036.1, on the reverse strand, counting down.
CCTATAGATAACCCTGACATTGGAAGAATGGACTGCCGTCTGGGAGGCCATCCACAAGTCTTCACAGAATATAGCAGCTCAGGAAAATAAATACAAAGTCCTGGCAAGATGGTATCTTAACCCTTGGAGAAGAGCGAAATATGTTCTGGGCTATTCCAATCTTTGCTTCTGAGGCTGTGAGGATTTGGGAGCGTATTTGCATGTCTGATGACATGGACCTGCCCCCTGGTACGTTCTTTATGGTCAGAGATCTTCCATATCCTTCACTGTCTGATACAACTTTGCGTCTTGGAAAACACCCGCCCTTTGTGTCTTGGCTGTGAAATATGGGTGTCATGAACAGGTGTGACCAGATTGTGTGGACTGCAAAGAGGAAACCAAAACGCATGTAAAGTGAATAATGTTTATAATGTTTATTTAGGATAAGTGATATAAAGAAGTAAACACCTCAAATACAAATAGTGCTCAACCAACAACTCAACCAACAAACAGAAACCCACAGACAACAGATGATATACCGTATTTATCGGCGTATAACACGCACCTTTTTCCCCTTAAAATCAGGGGAGAATATTGTGGGTGCGTGTTATACGCCGATCCCCCACCGATCTCCGCTAGCTGTGAGCGGAGCAGAGCGATCACCGCCGAGCTACACATAGCGAGTGTACTCTGCTCCGCTCACAGTCACGTGAGTGGAGCCGACAAGAGCCGAGTACATGTGTATCTCGGCTCCGCCCAGTCTCTGCTATCTCGGCGGCGTTCGCTCCGCTCCGGTGTCCTGTCGGCGCCAATTTTAAATGGCGATGGACACTGAGGGCAAAGGCTGCACTGGGGACAAGGCTGCACTGGGGAAAGGCTGCACTGGGGACAAGGCTGCACTGGGGAAAGGCTGCACTGGGGACAAGGCTGCACTGGGGAAAGGCTGCACTGGGGACAAGGCTGCACTGGGGAAAGGCTGCACTGGGGACAAGGCTGCACTGACAAGGCTGCGCTGGGACAAGGCTGCACTGACAAGGCTGCACTGGGACAAGGCTGCAATGGACACTTAAATGTAAGTTTTTTTTTCCTTAAACTTCCATCCTAAAAGTTTTTTTCCTTAAAATTCCCTCCTAAACTTGGGGTGCGTGTTATACACCGATAAATATGGTATACAGCCAAAGTACCGAAATCAAACACGTTAGCCAGGCCAGGGTCATACACAGAAGATCAGCAGATAACAAGGGTAGTTCCAGAATCACAAACGTTAGCCAGGCCAGGGTCATACACAGAGGATCAGCAGATGAACAAGGGCAGGACAGGAGAGGGAGATTAAGGATGGGAAAGGCTACAAGGGAACAGGAACACAGGATCAGGATGGGATCGGGTACAGGCTCAGATACAGGGTACAGGTCCACCAAGGAAAGCGTGTGAGGGCCTGCCGGGTATTTATAAGACTGCCAGTGATCGACCTCACCTAACAGCTGAGCGCAGAAGGTGCTGTCTGCTCCACACTGCCGGAGTACACCCACTAGCGGACACCGGTACTATGGCCCAAGGATCCAACAGTGCCACCAGCAGGTGAGTCCTCTTATTACAGGCCCTGGGTGTTAGAAGACACCCGCTGGTGGACATTGGTACTGCGATCCAAAAAACCAACAGCGCCACCAACGGGTGAACCTTTTCATGACAGTAACCCCCCCCCCCCAAAGGAGCGGCCTCCGGACGTTTCAACTAGATGTAATTGTCCAAAGTTAATGGCCTCAAACCCAACGGATGAGGGCACGTTAAGCTGGGCACCGGGTACTTCAGGCTGGGCAGCGGATATGTCAAACCGGACAGCAAGCACATCAGAGCAGACAACTAGCACATCAGGGCAGACAGGGGGCACATCAGGGCAGACAGCGAGCACATCAGGGCAGACAGCAGGCTCCGGGTCGGCGAACTGGGCAGCAGGCTCCGGTTAGTCAAGCTGGAAAGCAGGCTCCGGGTCGTCGAGCTGGGCAGCAGATACAGGCACATCAAGCTTGGCAGCAGGCACATCAAGTTGGGCAGCAAACAGGGACACATAAAGCTGGGTAGTAGACAGGCTCGTCAAACTGGGCAGCAGACAGGAATACATCAGGCTGGGCCGCAAACAGGGATACATCAGGCTGGACAGCAGACAGAGGCACATCAGGCTGGGCAGCAGACAGAGGCACATCAGGCTGGGCAGCAGACAGAGGCACATCAGGCTGGGCAGCAGACAGGAACTCCTCAGACTGGGCAGCAGACAGGTCAGACTGGAAGGCAGGCACCAGGAAGTCAGACTGGAAGGCTGGCACATCAGACTGGAAGGCTGGCACATCAGACTGGAAGACTGGCACATTGGACTGGAAGGCTGGCACATTGGACTGGAAGGCTGGCACATCAGACTGGAAGGCTGGCACATCAGACTGGAAGGCTGGCACTTTGGACTGGAAGGCTGGCACATCGGACTGGAAGGCAGGCACATCAGACTGGAAGGCAGGCACATCAGACTGGAAGGCAGGCACATCAGACTGGAAGGCAGGCACATCAGACTGGAAGGCAGGCACATCAGACTGGAAGGCAGGCACATCAGACTGGAAGGCAGGATCAGACTGGAAGGCAGGCCCTAGGACATCAGACGGGGAGGCAGGCACATCAGAATGGAAGGCCGGCACCAGGACACCAGAGAGGAAGGCTGGCACATCAGACTGGAAGGCAGGCACATCAGACTGGAAGGCAGGAACCAGGACATCAGACTGGAAGGCAGGCCCCAGGACATCAGACTGGGAGGCAGGCACATATGACTGGATGGCTGGCACATCAGACTGGAAGGCAGACACCAGGACATCAGACTGGAAGGCTGGCACCAGGACACCAGAGAGGAAGGCTGGCGCATCAGACTGGAAGGCAGGCACATATGACTGGAAGGCTGGCACATCAGACTGGAAGGCAGGATCAGACTTGAAGGCAGGCCCTAGGACATCAGACTGGGAGGCAGGCACATCAGACTGGAAGGCCGGCACCAGGACACCAGAGAGGAAGGCTGGCACATCAGACTGGAAGGCAGGCACATCAGACTGGAAGGCAGGCACCAGGACATCAGACTGGAAGGCAGGCCCAAGGACATCAGCCTGGAAGGCAGGCACATCAGACTGGAAGGCAGGCACATCAGACTGGAAGGCAGGCACATCAGCCTGGAAGGCAGGCACCAGGACACCAGAGAGGAAGGGTGGCACATCAGACTGGAAGGCAGGCACATCAACCTGGAAGGCAGGCACATCATACTGGAAGGCAGGCACCAGGACATCAGACTGGAATGCTGGCACATCAGACTGGAAGGCAGGCACATCAGACTGGAAGGCTGGCACATCAGACTGGAAGGCGGGCACATCAGACTGGAAGGCGGGCACATCAGACTGAAAGGCAGGCAGATCAGACTGGAAGGCAGGCACCAGGACATCAGACTGGAAGGCTGGCACATCAGACTGGAAGGCAGGCACCAGGACATCAGACTGGAAGGCAGGCACATCGGACTGGAAGGCAGGCACATCAGACTGGAAGGCAGGCACATCAGACTGGAAGGCAGGCACATATGACTGGAAGGCTGGCACATCAGACTGGAAGGCAGGATCAGACTGGAAGGCAGGCACCAGGACATCAGACTGAAAGGCAGGCCCCAGGACATCAGACTGGGAGGCCGGCACATATGACTGGAAGGCAGGCACATCAGACTGGAAGGCAGGCACATCAGACTGGAAGGCAGGCACATCAGACTGGAAGGCTGGCACATCGGACTGGAAGGCAGGCACATCAGACTGGAAGGCAGGCACATCAAACTGGAAGGCAGGCACATCAGACTGGAAGGCAGGCACATCAGACTGGAAGGCAGGCACATCAGACTGGAAGGCAGGCACATATGACTGGAAGGCTGGCACATCAGACTGGAAGGCAGGCACATCGGACTGGAAGGCTGGCACATCAGACTGGAAGGCAGGCACATCAGACTGGAAGGCAGGCACATATGACTGGAAGGCTGGCACATCAGACTGGAAGGCAGGATCAGACTGGAAGGCAGGCACCAGGACATCAGACTGAAAGGCAGGCCCCAGGACATCAGACTGGGAGGCCGGCACATATGACTGGAAGGCAGGCACATCAGACTGGAAGGCTGGCACATCAGACTGGAAGGCAGGATCAGACTGGAAGGCAGGCACCAGGACATCAGACTGGAAGGCAGGCACATCAGACTGGAAGGCCGGAACCAGGACACCAGAGAGGAAGACTGGCACATCAGACTGGAAGGCAGGCACATCAGCCTGGAAGGCAGGCACATCAGACTGGAAGGCAGGCACATCAGACTGGAAGGCAGGCACCAGGACATCAGACTGGAAGGCAGGCCCCAGGACATCAGACTGGGAGGCAGGCACATATGACTGAATGGCTGGCACATCAGACTGGAAGGCAGGCACATCAGCCTGGAAAGGCAGGCACCAGGACACCAGAGAGGAAGGCTGGCACATCAGCCTGGAAGGCAGGCACATCATACTGGAAGGCAGGCACCAGGACATCAGACTGGAATGCTGGCACATCAGACTGGAAGGCTGGCACATCAGACTGGAAGGCGGGCACATCAGACTGAAAGGCAGGCACCAGACTGGAAGGCGGGCACATCAGACTGGAAGGCAGGCACATCAGACTGGAAGGCAGGCACATATGACTGGAAGGCTGGCACATCAGACTGGAAGGCTGGCACATCAGACTGGAAGGCAGGATCAGACTGAAAGGCAGGCACCAGGACATCAGACTGGAAGGCTGGCACATCAGACTGGAAGGCCGGCACCAGGACACCAGAGAGGAAGGCTGGCACATCAGACTGGAAGGCAGGCACATCAGACTAGAAGGCAGGCACATCAGCCTGGAAGGCAGGCACCAGGACATCAGACTGGAATGTTGACACATCAGACTGAAAGGCAGGCACATCAGACTGGAAGGCGGGCACAACAGACTGGAAGGCGGGCACATCAGACTGGAAGGCAGGCACATCTGACTGGAAGGCAGGCACATCAGACTGGAAGGCTGGCACATTCGACTGGAAGGCAGGCACCAGGACACCAGAGAGTTAGGCTGGCATATCAGACTGGAAGGCAGGCACCAGACTGGAAGGCTGGCACATCAGACTGGAAGGCTGGCACATCAGACTGGAAGGCAGGCACATCAGACTGGAAGGCAGACACCAGGACATCAGACTGGAAGGCTGGCACATCCGACTGGAGGGCAGGCACCAGGACATAAGAATGGAAGGCTGGGACATCAGACTGGAGGGCTGGCACATCAGACTGGAAGGCTGGCACCTCGGAATGGAAGGCTGGCACATCAGAATGGAAGGCTGGCACATCAGACTGGAAGGCTGTCACCAGGACATCAGACTGGAAGGCTGGCACATCAGACTGGAAGGCTGGCACCAGGACATCAGACTGGAAGGCTGGAACATCAGACTGGAAGGCTGGAACATCAGACTGGAAGGCTGGCACCAGGACATCAGATTGGAAGGCTGGCACATTAGACTGGAAGGCTGGCACATCGGACTGGAAGGCAGGCACCAGGACTTCAGACTGGAAGGCAGGCACATCAGACTGAAAGGCAGACTGGCACATCAGACTGGAAGGCTGGAAAATCAGACTGGAAGGCTGGCACATCAGACTGGAAGGCAGGCACATCAGACTGGAAGGCTGTCACATCAGACTGGAAGGCTGGCACATCAGACTGGAAGGCAGACTGGCACATCAGACTGGAAAGCTGGAAAATCAGACTGGAAGGCTGGCACATCAGACTGGAAGGCAGGCACATCAGACTGGAAGGCTGTCACATCAGACTGGAAGGCTGGCACATCAGACTGGAAGGCAGGCACCAGGACATCAGACTGGAAGGCTGGCACATCAGACTGGAGGGCAGGCACATCAGACTGGAAGGCTGGCACATCAGACTGGAAGGCAGGGTCCAGGACATTAGACTGGAAGGCTGGCATGTCAGACTAGAAGGCAGGAACATCAGATTGGAAGGCAGGCACCAGGACATCAGACTGGAAGGCAGACACATCAGACTGGAAGGCTGGCACCAGGACATCAGACTGGCACATCAGACTGGAAGGCTGGCACATCAGACTGGAGGGCTGGCACATCAGACTGGAAGGCAGGCACATCAGACTGGAAGGCAGGCACATCAGACTGGAAGGCAGGCACCAGGACATCAGACTGGAAGGCTGGCACATCAGACTGGAAGGCAGGCACATCAGAATGGAGGGCTGGCACATCAGAATGGAGGGCTGGCACATCAGACTGGAAGGCTGGCACATCAGATGGGAAGGCAGGCGCATCAGACTGGAGAGCTGGCACATCAGACTGGAAGGCAGGCACCAGGACATCAGATTGGAAGTCTGGCACATCAGACTGGAAGGCTGGCACCAGGACATCAGACTGGAAGGCTGACACATCAGACTGGAAGGCTGGCACATCGGACTGGAAGGCTGGCAAATCGGACTGGAAGGCTGGCACATCAGACTGGAAGGCTGGCACCAGGACATCAGACTGGAAGGCTGGCACATCAGACTGGAAGGCAGGCACATCAGACTGGAAGGCAGGCTGACACATCAGACTGGAAGGCAGGCACATCAGACTGGAAGGCAGGCACCAGGACGTCAGACTGGAAGGCTGGCACATCAGACTGGAAGGCAGGCACATCAGACTGGAAGGCAGGCACATCAGACTGGAAGGCAGGCTGGTACATCAGACTGGGACGCTGGCACATCAGACTGGAAGGCAGGCATATCAGTCTGGAAGGCAGGCATATCAGACTGGAAGGCTGTCACATCAGACTGGAGGGCTGGCACATCAGACTGGAAGGCAGGCACCAGGACATCAGACTGGAAGGCAGGCACCAGGACATCAGACTGGAAGGCAGGCACCAGGACACCAGACTGGAAGGCCAGCACATCAGACGGGAAGGCAGGCACATCAGACGGGAAGGCAGGCACATCAGACTGGAGAGCTGGCACATCAGACTGGAAGGCTGGCACATCAGACTGGAAGGCAGGCACATCGGAATGGAAGGCTGGCACATCAGAATGGAAGGCTGGTACATCAGACTGGAAGGCTGTAACATCAGACTGGAAGGCAGGCACATCAGACTGGAAGGCAGGAACAGACTGGAAGGCTGTCACCAGGACAACAGACTGGAAGGCTGGCACATCAGTCTGGAAGGCTGGCACATCAGTCTGGAAGGCTGGCACCAGGACATCAGACTGGAAGGCTGGCACATCAGACTGGAAGGCTGGTACATCAGACTGGAAGGCTGGTACATCAGATTGGAAGGCAGGCACATCAGTCTGGAAGGCTGGCACCAGGACATCAGACTGGAAGGCTGGTACATCAGACTGGAAGGCTGGTACATCAGACTGGAAGGCTGGCACATCAGACTGGAAGGCTGGCACATCAGACTGGAAGGCAGGCACTTTAGACTGGAAGGCTGGCACATCAGACTGGAAGGCAGTCACCAAGACATCAGACTGGAAGGCAGGCACATTGGACTGGAAGGCTGGCACATCAGACTGGAAGGCAGGCTGGTACATAAGACTGGAAGGCAGGCTGGCACATCAGACTGGAAGGCAGGCACATCAGACTGGAAGGCAGGCTGGTACATTAGACTGGAAGGCTGGCACATCAGACGGGAAGGCAGGCACATCAGACGGGAAGGCAGGCACATCAGACTGGAGAGCTGGCACATCAGACTGGAAGGCTGGCACATCAGACTGGAAGGCTGGCACATCAGACTGGAAGGCAGGCACATCGGAATGGAAGGCTGGCACATCAGAATGGAAGGCTGGTACATCAGACTGGAAGGCTGTAACATCAGACTGGAAGGCAGGCACATCAGACTGGAAGGCAGGAACAGACTGGAAGGCTGTCACCAGGACATCAGACTGGAAGGCTGGCACATCAGTCTGGAAGGCTGGCACATCAGTCTGGAAGGCTGGCACCAGGACATCAGACTGGAAGGCTGGCACATCAGACTGGAAGGCTGTTACATCAGACTGGAAGGCTGGTACATCAGACTGGAAGGCTGGTACATCAGACTGGAAGGCTGGTACATCAGACTGGAAGGCAGTCACCAAGACATCAGACTGGAATGCTGGCACATCAGACTGGAAGGCTGGTACATCAGACTGGAAGGCTGGTACATCAGACTGGAAGGCTGGCACATCAGACTGGAAGGCTGGCACATCAGACTGGAAGGCAGGCACTTTAGACTGGAAGGCTGGCACATCAGACTGGAAGGCAGTCACTAAGACATCAGACTGGAAGGCAGGCACATTGGACTGGAAGGCTGGCACATCAGACTGGAAGGCAGGCTGGTACATAAGACTGGAAGGCAGGCTGGCACATCAGACTGGAAGGCAGGCACATCAGACTGGAAGGCAGGCACATCAGTCTGGAAGGCAGGCTGGTACATTAGACTGGAAGGCTGGCACATCAGACTGGAAGGCAGGCATATCAGACTGGAAGGCAGGCATATCAGACTGGAAAGCTGTCACATCAGACTGGATGGCTGGCACATCAGACTGGATGGCTGGCACATCAGACTGGAAGGCTGGCACATCAGACTGGAAGGCAGGCACCAGGACATCAGACTGGAAGGCAGGCACCAGGACATCAGACAGGAAGGCTAGCACATCAGACTGGAAGGCAGGCACATCAGGAAGGCAGGCACATCAGAATGGAGGGCTGGCACATCAGACGGGAAGGCAGGCACATCAGACGGGAAGGCTGTCACATCAGACTGGAAGGCAGGCACATCAGACTGGAAGGCTGGCACATCAGACTGGAAGGCTGGCACATCAGACTGGAAGGCAGGCACATCAGACTGGAGGGGTGGCACATCAGACTGGAAGGCTGGCGCATCAGACTGGAAGGCTGGCACATCAGACTGGAAGGCATGCACATCGAAATGGAAGGCTGGCACATCGGAATGGAAGGCTGGCACATCAGAATGGAAGGCTGGAACATCAGACTGGAAGGCAGGAACATCAGACTGGAAGGCAGGCACATCAGACTGGAAGGCAGGAACAAACAGGAAGGCTGTCACCAGGACATCAGACTGGAAGGCTGGCACATCAGTCTGGAAGGCTGGCACCAGGACATCAGACTGGAAGGCTGGCACATCAGACTGGAAGGCAGGCACATCAGACTGGAAGGCAGGCACATCGGAATGGAAGGCTGGCACATCGGAATGGAAGGCTGGCACATCAGAATGGAAGGCTGGCACATCAGACTGGAAGGCTGGCACATCAGACTGGAGGGGTGGCACATCGGACTGGAAGGCTGGCGCATCAGACTGGAAGGCTGGCACATCAGACTGGAAGGCAGGCACATCGGAATGGAAGGCTGGCACATCGGAATGTAAGGCTGGCACATCAGAATGGAAGGCTGGCACATCAGACTGGAAGGCTGGAACATCAGACTGGAAGGCAGGAACAAACTGGAAGGCTGTCACCAGGACATCAGACTGGAAGGCTGTCACCAGGACATCAGACTGGAAGGCTGGCACATCAGATTGGAAGGCTGGTACATCAGACTGGAAGGCTGGCACATCAGATTGGAAGGCAGGCACATCAGACTGGAAGGCTGGTACATCAGACTGGAAGGCTGGCACATCAGTTTGGAAGGCAGGCACTTCAGACTGGAAGGCTGGTACATCAGACTGGAAGGCTGGCACATCAGACTGGAATGCAGGCACCAGGACATCAGACTGGAAGGCTGGCACATCAGACTGGAAGGCAGGAACAAACTGAAAGGCTGTCACCAGGACATCAGATTGGAAGGCAGGCACATCAGACTGGAAGGCTGGTACATCAGACTGGAAGGCTGGCACATCAGACTGGAATGCAGGCACCAGGACATCAGACTGGAAGGCTGGCACATCAGACTGGAAGGCAGGCACTTTAGACTGGAAGGCTGGCACATCAGACTGGAAGGCAGGCACCAAGACATCAGGCTGGAATGCTGGCACATCAGACTGGAAGGCAGGCACATTGGACTGGAAGGCTGGCACATCAGACTGGAAGGCAGGCTGGTACATAAGACTGGAAGGCAGGCTGGCACATCAGACTGGAAGGCTGGCACATCAGACTGAAAGACTGGCACATCAGACTGAAAGACTGGCACATCAAACTGGAAGGCAGGCACATCAGACTGGAAGGCTGGCACATCAGACTGGAAGGCTGGCACATCAGACAGGAAGGCTGGCACATCAGACAGGAAGGCTGGCATATCAGACTGGAAGGCAGGGAAACAGGACATCAGAATGGAAGGCTGGCACATCAGACTGGAGGGCTGGCACATCAGACTGGAAGGCAGGCACATCAGACTGGAAGGCAGGCACCAGGACATCAGACTGGAAGGATGGTACATCAGACTGGAGGGCTGGCACATCAGACTGGAAGGCTGGCACATAAGACGGGAAGGCAGGCACATCAGACTGGAAGACAGGCGCATCAGACTGGAAAGCAGGCAACAGGACAACAGACTGGAAGGCTGGCACATCAGACTGGAAGGCAGGCACATCAGGCTGGAAGGCTGGTACATCAGACTGGAAGGCAGGCAACAGGACAACAGACTGGAAGGCTGGCACATCAGACTGGAAGGCAGGCACATCAGACTGGAATGCAGGCACCAGGACATCAGACTAGAAGGCTGGTGTGCCTGGCTGGCAGATCAGACTGGAAGGCTGGCAGATCAGACTGGAAGGCAGGCACCAGGACATCAGATTGGAAGGCTGGCACATCAGACTGGAAGGCTGGCACATCGGACTGGAAGGCAGGCACCAGGCCATCAGACTGGAAGGCAGGCACATCAGACTGGAAGGCAGGCTGGCACATTAGACTTGAGGGCTGGCACACCAGACTGGAAGGCAGGCACCAGGACATTAGACTAGAAGGCTGGCACATCAGACTGGAGGGCTGGCACATCAGACTGGAAGGCAGGCACATCAGACTGGAAGTCTGGCACATCAGACTGGAAGGCTGGCACATCAGACTGGAAGGCTGGCACATCAGACTGGAAGGCTGGCACATCAGACTGGAAGGCTGGCACATCAGACTGGAAGGCTGGCACATCAGACTGGAAGGCTGGCACATCAGACTGGAGGGCTGGCACATCAGACTGGAAGGCAGGCACCAGGACATCAGACTGGAAGGCAGGCACCAGGACATCAGACTGGAAGGCAGGCACTTTAGACTGGAAGGCTGGCACATCAGACTGGAAGGCTGGCACATCAGACTGGAAGAAAGGCACCAGGACATCAGACTGGAAGTCTGGCACATCAGAATGGAAGGCTGGCACATCAGACTGGAAGGCTGGCACATCGGACTGGAAGGCAGGCATATCAGACTGGAAGGCTGTCACATCAGACTGGAAGGATGGCACATCAGACTGGAGGGCTGGCACATCAGACTGGAGGGCTGGCACATCAGACTGGAAGGCAGGCACCAGGACATCAGACTGGAAGGCTGGCACATCAGACTGGAAGGCTGGCACATCAAACTGGAGGGCTGGCACCAGGACATCAGACTGGCATATCGGACTGGAAGGCTGGCACATCGGACTGGAAGGCTGGCACATCAGACTGGAAGGCAGGCACATGAGACTGGAGGGATGGCATATGAGACTGGAAGGCAGGCACCAGGACATCAGACTGGAAGTTAGGCACCAGGACATCAGACTGGAAGGCAGGCACATCAGACTGGAAGGCAGGCACCAGGGTATCACACTGGAAGGCAGGCACATGAGACTGGAAGGCTGGCACATCAGACTGGAAGTCTGGAACATGAGACTGGAGGGCTGGCACATCAGACTGGAGGGCTGGCACATCAGACTGGAGGGCTGGCACATCAGACTGGAAGGCAGGCACATCAGACTGGAAGGCAGGCACCAGGACATCAGACTGGAAGACTGGCACATCAGACTGGAAGGCAGGCACATCAGACTGGAAGGCAGGCACATCAGACTGGAAGGCAGGCATCAGGACATCAGATTGGAAGGCAGGCACATCAGACTGGAAGGCAGGCACCAGGGTATCAGACTGGAAGGCAGGCACATGAGACTGGAAGGCTGGCACATCAGACTGGAAGGCTGGAACATGAGACTGGAGGGCTGGCACATCAGACTGGAAGGCAGGCACCGGGACATCAGACTGGAAGGCTGACACATCAGACTGGAAGGCAGGCACATCAGACTGGAAGGCTGGCACATCAGACTGGAAGGCTGGCACATCAGACTGGAAGGCAGGCATCAGGACATCAGACTGGAAGGCAGGCACCAGGACATCAGACTGGAAGGCAGGCACCAGGAAATTGGACTGAAATGCTGGCACATAAGACTGGAAGGCTGGCACATCAGAATGGAGGGCTGGCACATCAGACTGGAAGGCTGGCACATCAGACTGGAAGGCAGGCGCATCAGACTGGAGAGCTGGCACATCAGACTGGAAGGCAGGCACATCAGACTGGAAGGCAGGCACCAGGACATCAGACTGGAAGGCAGGCACCAGGACATCAGACTGGAAGGCAGGCACTTTAGACTGGAAGGCTGGCACATCAGACTGGAAGGCTGGCACATCAGACTGGAATGAAGGCACCAGGACATCAGACTGGAAGGCAGGCACCAGGACATCAGACTGGAAGGCAGGCACCAGGACATCAGACTGGAAGGCAGGCACTTTAGACTGGAAGTCTGGCACATCAGAATGGAAGGCTGGCACATCAGACTGGAAGGCTGGCACATCGGACTGGAAGGCAGGCACCAGGACATCAGACTGGAATGCTGGAACATCAGACTGGACGGCTGGCACATCAAACTGGAAGGCAGGCACCAGGACATCAGACTGGAAGGCAGGCACTAGAACATCAGACTGGCACATCGGACTGGAAGGCAGGCACCAGGACATCAGACTGGAAGGTTGGCACATCAGACTGGAAGGCAGGCACCAGGACATCAGACTGGAAGGCAGGCACATCAGACTGGAAGGCAGGCACATCAGCCTGGAAGTTAGGCACAAGGACATCAGACTGGAAGGCATGCACATCAGACTGGAAGGCTGGCACATCAGACTGGAAGGCAGGCACCAGGACATCAGACTGGAAGGCAGGCACCAGGACATCAGACTGGAAGGCTGGCTCCAGGACATCAGACTGGAAGGCAGGCACCAGGATAGACTGGCACATCAGACTGGAAGGCAGGCACATCAGACTGGAAGGCTGGCACCAGGACATCAGACTGGAAGGCAGGCACATCAGACTGGAAGGCAGGCACCAGGACATAAGACTGGAAGGCAGGCACCAGGACATCAGACTGGAAGACTGGCACATCAGACTGGAAGGCAGGCACATCAGACTGGAAGGCAGGCACATCAGACTGGAAGGCAGGCACCAGGACATCAGATTGGAAGTTAGGCACCAGGACATCAGACTGGAAGGCAGGCACATCAGACTGGAAGGCAGGCACCAGGGTATCAGACTGGAAGGCAGGCACATGAGACTGGAGGACTGGCACATCAGACTGGAAGGCAGGCACCGGGACATCAGACTGGAAGGCTGACACGTCAGACTGGAAGGCAGGCACATCAGACTGGAAGGCTGGCACATCAGACTGGAAGGCAGGCACCAGGACATAAGACTGGAAGGCAGGCACCAGGACATCAGACTGGAAGACTGGCACATCAGACTGGAAGGCAGGCACATCAGACTGGAAGGCAGGCACATCAGACTGGAAGGCAGGCACCAGGACATCAGATTGGAAGGCAGGCACCAGGACATCAGACTGGAAGGCAGGCACCAGGACATCAGACTGGAAGGCAGGCACCAGGACATCAGACTGGCACATCAGACTGGAAGGCTGGCACCAGGACATCAGACTGGAAGGCAGGCACCAGGATAGACTGGCACATTGGACTGGAAGGCAGGCACATCAGACTGGAAGGCAGGCACCAGGACATCAGACTGGAAGGCTGGCACATTGGACTGGAAGGCAGGCACCAGGACATTAGACTGGAAGGCAGGCACCGCCACTATGTGTGCATCTATGGACCCAATGGGAGTATGCATAGGTGCCCCCTTAGCACCCGGCTTGCTACAGGGAGGTACTGAAAAGAGGGGGCAGTGTACAGTGCCGGCGGGGACTGCTAGAAAAGGGGGAAGTCAAGGTTTGTGTGCATTATCATTGCACAGAGCAGGTAAGTGTTATCACTCTTATTTAATTTAGGCTTTAAAGTAATTCTAAAGGTTGTAATAATTTTTTTTTTTTATACTTGCTATGTGTAATGGTTTTGTACAAAGCAGCCCCGGTCTTTTTTTTTTGGTCCCCCGCCAATGGTCCTGGCTCCTCCCCTCTGCCAAGTGTCCTCAGTAGGAAGCCCCTTGCTACTGGGGACAATCGAGCAGGCTCGCTCCCGAGCCACGCTCCTGTGAATGGACATTGCCCTGCCCCCTGCTCTCTCCTCATTGGCTCACTGGCTGTAATGGACAGCAGCAGGAGCTAATGGTTCCCGACGCTGCTAGTACAAAAAGGTACATGAGCTACTTTGGTGCATTTGTCGCGCGTAGGGCAGCCCATTACACTGAATGGGCTGCCCTATGTGTTTAGCGTGAAAACGCAAATCGAAAAAGCGCATTCATGCATTCAACATTCGGTGTGAAGAAGAAGAAGCCTCTGTGTGGACAGACTAGAGTTCCAGGCTGGTTAGGAGAAACAATCAAGAAGAGAATCTGAGACTGAGCAGCTCTGGCTTGGTGAAGAACGAGACAGAATGGTTCAACCAACAACCAGGAGAAGTGGTGGCTGGTGCTCAATAATTTGGGGGGGGGGGGGGGGGGGGGGCAAACCAACTCTACCACTCACTTTGGCGGGAGACGGACATGAAGGCGGGGAACACCAGCACCCCCCGCATGGGAGACAGAGGGACGGGAAGGTGGAGGGAGATGTCCTGCCTGGGATGACACACCGATCTCCCATCCTCCTCCCTCCCCTGTCTGAGCCGGGGAGTGCTGGATGTGGCCGAGCTGCTGCGGGTGAGCCATCCCTGCAGACAGTGGTCGGGCTTCCCCTACGTCTCCTCCAGCCGCGCGTCTCCTCACTCTTCCTCCTAGCCCAATAGGATCGCTTCTCCTTTCGGCCAATCGGGAAACAGGTCTTGATGAGCCATTTCCTGATTGCCCATCAGGAGGATCAGTGTGACAATAGCGAATATTCATTCGCTATCGTCACACAACTGTTTAGGCTCAGGGCGTAGTGCTCTGTACCCCGAGCCCACACTTTTTTGAAGCCTATTAGAGCTAGACATGTGCACAACTAAAAAATTTGTTTATTTTCGTTTCATTTTTTTTCGTTTACGAAAAATATTTGTTTTTTTTTCGTTTCGTTTTTTTCATTTCCGTTGATTCGTAACGATTCGTACATTTGTAAGAGTTATTTTTTCGTTGATTCGTTTTTTCGTTAGTTTAATTTTCGGACGCATTCGTATTTATTCGTATATTCGTAGATTCGTAATCGGAGCATAATTCATAATTTGATGTAATGTGTATGCTATTATTACGTTTTAATAATTTACGAATCGGAAAAAAAAGTTACGAATCGAAAAAAAAAAAAAGTTACGAATCGAAAAAAAAGTTACGAATCGAAAAAAAAAGTTACAAATCGAAAAAAAAATGACGAATGTACGAATTTTTTTGTTCAATAGAGACACGGAAAATTACAAATCGAAAAAAAAAAAAAAAAGTTACGAATCGAAAAAAAAAGTTACGAATCGAAAAAAAAGTTACAAATCGAAAAAAAAGTTACGAATGCACGAATTTTTTTGTTCAATAGACACGTAAAATTACAAATAGGAAAAAAAAAAAAAGTTACGAATCGAAAAAAAAAAAGTTACGAATGTACGAATTTTTTCGTTCAACCCATTCGAAGCACGTTAAGCAGCGCCATTGTAAGAGACACGGAAAATTACCAATTCAACAAAAAAAAAAAAGTTACGAATGTACGAATTTTTCGTTCGTTTTCGTTTTTCGGATTTTCTTCATTAGTACATTCGTTGTTTCTAATTAGTTTTTTTCGGATTTTCGTTGTTTTTCGGATTCGTTCGATTCGAACGATTCGTTATTCGGATTCGTACGATTCGAATGATTTGTTCATTCGTACGAAAACGAACGAAAGAAATTAACGGAAAAAAAAGAAAAACGAAAAAAAAACTAAACGAATTGCACATGTCTAATTAGAGCCTCTGGCTCTAATCACGTGTTTAAAAAAAAAAAAAAAAAAAACCCATTGGAATCCAATGTGTCCAGCGCCCCGCATGTAGATTGGGGGTCGGTTCCCCGGCACCCCTAATGGACGGGCCACCACTGACCAGGAGGCTGAAGAATGTCTTTTCTTCTATGGGAACTTCCCCTGCATGTGGCTGCAACCCAATGCATAAACCCCAATGTAACCCAATAACACTCAAGAGGGGAAGTTTAACCAAATTTGAGAAGATAAAGTATCTCACAAAAGTAAGTACACCCCTCACATTTCTGGAAATATTTTCTTCTATCCTTTCATGTGACAACACTGAAGAAATGACACTTGTCTACAATGTAAAGTAGTGCGTGTACAGCTTGTATAACAGTGTAAATTTGCCGTCCCCTCAAAATAACTCAATACACAGCCATTAATGTCTAAACCGCTGGCATCAAAAGTAAGTACACCGCTAAGTGAAAATGTCCAGATTGGGCCCAATTAGCCATTTTCCCTCCCCCGGTGTCATGTGACTCGTTAGTGTTACAAGGTCTCAGGTGTGAATGGGGAGCAGGTGTGTTCAATTTGGTGTTATCGCTCTCACTCTCTCATACTGGTCACTGGAAGTTCAACATGGCACCTCATGGCAAAGAACTCTCTGAGGATCTGAAAAAAAAATTGTTGCTCTACATAAAGATGGCCGAGGCTATAAGAAGATTGCCAAGACCCTGAAACGGAGCTGCAGCACGGTGGCCAAGACCATACAGCGGTTTAACAGGACAGGTTCCACTCAGAACCGGCCTCGCCATGGTCGACCAAAGAAGTTGAGGTCACGTGCTCAGCGTCATATCCAGAGGTTGTCTTTGGGAAATAGACGTATGAGTGCTGCCAGCATTGCTGCAGAGGTTGTAGGGGTGGGGGGATCAGCCTGTCAGTGCTCAGACCAGACGCCGCACACTGCATCAAATTGGTCTGCATGGCTGTCGTCCCAGAAGGAGACCTCAAAAGATGATGCACAAGAAAGCAAACAGTTTGAAGACAAGCAGACTAAGGACATGGATTACTAGAACCATGTCCTGTGGTCTGATAAGACCAAGATAAACGTATTTGGTGTCAGATGGTGTCAGGCGTGTGTGGGGGCAACCAGGTGAGGAGGACAAAGACAAGTGTGTCTTCCCTACAGTCAGGCATGGTGGGGGGAGTGTCATGGTCTGGGGCTGCATGAGTGCTGCCGGCACTGGGGAGCTACAGATCATTGAGGGAACCATGAATGCCAACATGTACTGTGACATACTGAAGCAGAGCATGATCCCCTCCCTTCAGAGTCTGGGCCGCAGGGCAGTATTCCAACATGATAACCACCCCAAACACACCTCCAAGACCACCACTGCCTTGCTAAAGAAGCTGAGGGTAAAGGTGATGGACTGGCCAAGCATCTCCAGACCTAAACCCTATTGATCATCTGTGGGACATCCTCACATGGAAGGTGGAGGAGCACAAGGTCTCTAACATCCACCAGCTCCGTGATGTCGTCATGGAGGAGGGGAAGACGACTCCAATGGCAACCTGTGAAGCTCTGGTGACCTCCATGCCCAAGAGGGTTAAGGCAGTGCTGGAAAATAATGGCGGCCACACAAAATATTGACACTTTGGGCCCAATTTGGACATTTTTAACTCAGGGGTGTACTCACTTTTGTTGCCAGCGGTTTACACATTAATGGCTGTGTGTTGAGTTATTTTGAGGGGACAGTAAATTTACACTGTTATACAAGCTGTACACTCACTACTTTACATTGTAGACAAGTGTCATTTCTTCAGTGTTGTCACATGAAAAGATAGAAGAAAAGATTTACAGAAATGTGAGGGGTGTACTCACTTTTGTAAAATACTATATATATATATATATATATATTATATATATATATATATATATATGAACAACATAGCCCAGTGTACAACATATACAATTACAGAATTACAGAGACATCAACACATCACCATAAAACCTCATCTAGATGTCCATAGATAGCCCTTAGCAACCGGTACAGCCCATAGCAACCAAGCAGATTCCATAGTAACAGCAGAAAAACACAAGTCATCCCCATAGTATATATCACACTGAATGTACAATACAGATATATGATTAAATTCCCCACAGAGAAGTAAGTATAAAAAAATAGATGTAAATTCAAATATACTTTTTTTGTGGTAAATATGATTATTATTGGTGTACACCCTACAGAAAAATGTTAAAATACTCAGGACCCCATCATATGTCCTCTTATCCAGGTTACTCCTTGGATCTGAAAACTATAGGAAAAAAAAGTTTTTTTCCTATTTTTGTCTATAGATTGCAATAAATAATAAAAAAAAATATTTATATATATATATATATATATATATATATATACATACATACACCGTATTTATCGGCGTATAACACGCACTTTTTCCCCCTTAAAATCAGGGGAAAATCGTGGGTGCATGTTATACGCCGATCCCCCGCTGATTTTTTTTTTTTGAGAGGAGCGAGCAGAGCCGATATACCGAAAGCCGCGTGTATTTTTGGCTAGTCTTGGGCCGGCTCCTCTCGCAGTCCCGCCCACATCCACTGATTGCTAGAGGAGCCGAGCGCCGACAACATAAAGAAATCCGAGTTCGGCTATTTTCGGCTCCTCTCGCAGTCCCGCTCCTCTCGCAATCAGTGGAGGTGGGCGGGACTGCGAGAGGAGCCGGCCCCGAGACTAGCCGAAAATACACGTGGCTTTCGGTATGTTGTCACGTCCTCTCCACTCGGCGACAATTTTAAATCAAGGCTGCACTGGGCAAGGCTGCAAAGGCACTGGGCAAGGCTGCACTGGACAAGGCTGCAAAGGCACTGGGCAAGGCTTCACTGGGCAAGGCTGCAAAGGCACTGGCAAGGCTGCACTGGGCAAGGCTGCAAAGGCACTGGGCAAGGCTGCCAAGGCACTGGTCAAGGCTGCCAAGGCACTGGGCAAGGCTGCCAAGGCACTGGGCAAGGCTGCACTGGGCAAGGCTGCAAAGGCACTGGCAAGGCTGCAAAGGCACTGGGCAAGGCTGCAAAGGCACTGGGCAAGGCTGCACTGGGCAAGGCTACAAAGGCACTGGGCAAGGCTGCAAAGGCACTGGGCAAGGCTGCACTGGGCAAGGCTACAAAGGCACTGGGCAAGGCTGCAAAGGCACTGGGCAAGGCTGCACTCGGCAAGGCTGCAATGATGGACAAGGCTGCAGATGGACACTGGACAAGGCTGCAATGATGGGCATTTAAATGTAAGTTTTTTTCCTTAAACTTCCCTCCTAAAAGTTTTTTTCCTTAATATTCCCTCCTAAACTTGGGGCGCGTGTTATACGCCGATAAATACGGTATATAAAACACATATGAACAACATGGCCCCTGTGTTGAGACACCGACCCATCACCATCCAATCACCTCTACACATCCATGGATGTGGATTCAATGCAGATTTCACAGTGTAATATATACAGTATCAGACATCTCAAGTCTCCCGCGAGGTGTGGGAGACTCCCGCATTTCTGCGGCGGCTCTCGCCCGGGAATGATCGGTGCGGCTGGGAACAGCTATGAAGACTGACTCTGTCCCTGCAGTCGCCTCTGCAAACAGCTTCCACTGCTAGCATCACCATCAACACTAAGCAATCTGTCTTTGTAATTAGGGCTCCGGCTGGCGGACATTTCTTGGTGGACAAAATTGCATTGATTTTAATGGGAGAATTCTCAAACACTAGAGAACAAACGTTCTTCTTGTGTTGAGTCTCCTTACAGCATAGGACAAAAAAATATATATATATGTATGTATATATATATATATATATATATATATCTATATATATATATATATATATCATACACACACACACACACACACACACACACACTGTTTGTTATGTTTTTTATTTATTTCATATATATATATATATATATATATATATATATATATATATATATATATATATATATATATATATAAATATACATATATTTAATAATAATATATTTTATATATATATATTTCATAGCATATATATATATATATATATATATATATATATATATAAAATCAGCTTTGAAGTAAAAAAATTAACAAGTGTATATGCTGACATCTCACCAAAGCCCCCCACAAAAATATAAAAAAAAAATTGTAAAAATTTTTTTTTTTTTTTTTTAAAAAAGTGTCAAAAAAACATTAAATAAAAAACGACTGACACCACTCTCCCCTGCCCTATTAACACTGTCCACTGCCCACACCCCCTCCCTCCAAAAAGCATTGTGAAAAAAATTAGGAAACACATAAAAAATTGAAAAAAAAACAATTATTAAAAATAAACACCGTCCACTGCCACATACCACCCACCCCCTTCCCCAGAAGCACTGTGTAAAAATATTAAAAAGGTGATATCAAAAATATTAGTTTTTGCAGGTTGGGATTTCTGTACTATATATATATATATGTAGTGCTGTCAATTAACGCAGCGCTTTACATATACATTGTACATTCACATCAGTCCCTGCCCTCAAGGAGCTTACAATCTAAGGTCCCTAACCCACATTCATACATATTAGGGACAATTTGGACAGGATATTAGACATATGAACAACATAGCCCAGTATACAACATATACAATTACAGAGACATCAACACATCACCATAAAACCTCATCTAGATGTCCATAGATAGCCCTTAGCAACCGGTACAGCCCATAGCAACCAGGCAGATTCCATAGCAACAGAAGGAAAACACACGTCAGCCCCATAGTATATATCACACTGAATGTACAATACATATATATCATGATCATATTCCCCACAGAGAAGTATAAAATAAAGATGTAAAGTCACTTTTTTGTGGTAAATATGATTATTATCAGGACCTGTGTGGTGTACACACTAAAAAAAAAAATGATACTCAGGACCCCATCATATGTCCTCTTATCCAGTTTGATCTTGTCAGTAAATCCCAACCTTGTAAAACTAACACAGGTCATTATAGGAAAAAAATAAAATAAATGTTTTTCTTATTTTTGTCTATAGCTCGCAATATATATATATATATTGGACATATGAACAACATAGCCCCAGTGTACACCATATACAATTACAGAGACAGCAACACATCACCATAAAACCACATCTAGCTGTCCATAGATAGCCCTTAGCAACCGGTACAGCCCATAGCAACCAGGCAGATTCCATAGCAACAGCAGGAAAACACAAGTCATCCCCATAGTATATATCAGACTGAATGTACAATACATATATATATATATATATATATATATATAATGATTATATTCCCCACAGAGAAGTATAAGAAAATTGATGTAAATTTACTTTTTTGTGTGGATAATATGATTATTATTAGGACCTGTGTATTGTACACCATATAAAAATGTAATAAACTACACAGGACCCCATCATATGTCCTCTTATCTAGGTTGTTCTTGTGTGTAAATCCCATAAAAAAAGAAAAATAACACAGGTCACAAAAAAAACAAAAAAAAAAAAAAAAAACAATATATATATATTTATTTCTTTTTGTCTACAAATATTTATTTTGCTGACAATATCACCGCAAGAAGCCTTTATTTACCTGGAAACGAATGATATCTGTGTCAGATTGTTTTTGGTAAATACGCAGGTCTGATGGCAGGAATAAAAAGCGCTCCCTGGTCTGTTGGAAATTGTATGGATTTGGCAGACCTGAGCAATAGAGCCAGAGCAACCGCTCAGCCAATCACAGCCTGGCCAGGAGGTCTGACATCATAGTGTAGCCTAGCAACCGCTCAGCCAATCACAGCCTGGCCAGGAGGTCTGACATCATAGTGTAGCCTAGCAACCGCTCAGCCAATCGCAGCCTGGCCAGGAGGTTTGACATCATAGTGCAGCCGAGCAACCGCTCAGCCAATCACAGCCTGGCCAGGAGGTCTGACATCATAGTGTAGCCTAGCAACCGCTCAGCCAATCACAGCCTGGCCAGGAGGTTTGACATCATAGTGCAGGCTGCTGCTGCTGTTAAACAAGCTGTTTTTAGCCCCATCTGTCAGTCTTCAGTTTGCACAGCAAGGTGAAGGGTGTGTTTCAGAATTTGAGAGAGATTATATTTCTTTGGAAAATGAACCACAGATTTAATAAAATTCGATCTGTTCTTCAATTAACCATCAAAGAGGAACCTACAGAGATCAGGCAGGATATAGAAATTATGTCCAGCCCTAGCAGAGATTCTGCAAAACCTGTCCATAAGGGCAAACGCCGGTCATGGTTTGGCCGGGTCGGGGGGGTTTTCCAGCGTTTTTTACGTCGTGGAAAGAAGAAGAAGAAAGACGTTAGCGATCCAGGAGGTAAATGAGATCTATTTTATTTAGAGGAGTTACATTGTATGTTCTGATTGGTGAACAGCAGATTATATACCCCGCCCCTAATTATAGCCCCCTATAGCTGCATCTACAGACAACATGTATTTTAAATTATTTTTTTTTTGGTTAGAAAAGAGTGATGTTAACTCTTATAACTCTGTCTCTGGGGGGTGTCACCCCTATATTTGTCCATTATCCCAAAAATAGAAAGTCAGCTGTAATTAAAAAAAAAAAAATAGGAGAAATCTAAAAATAGCTGTGCAGTCTGCAGGTGTCAGAGCCGGGCTGTGCATTCCAGCTGCAACCAATCACAGCTTTCCTATAACTTTCAAAGGAGACATTACAGTTGGAGGAATATTTACCTTTCTAACAGTTTTAAGACGAATTTCAAGAAAAATATTCTCTGTATACTGAAAGCTGCTGCAGCACCTCTGTACATTAACCACTGCAAGACACGACCATTTCTGACACTTGTTTACAAGTCAAAATCAGCATTTTTTTGCTATAAAATCACATAGAACCCCCCAACTGTATATACATTTTTTTTTAGCAAAGACCCTAGAGCAGTGATGGCGAACCTATGGCACGCGTGTCACAGCTGGCACGCAGAGCCATCTCTGTGGGCACACGGGAGGGTCCAGGACAGAGATAGAGGTCTCTCTCTCCAACCAGCCCCCTCCCTCTCTTTCAGCCCCCCCTATTTTTCCGTCCCCCCCTCTTTGTGTCCCCCTCTCTCTGTTCCCCCTCTCTCTCAGCTCACCCCTCTCTCAGCATCTCTCTTGCACCCCTCTATCTGTCCCTCTTCCCTCTCTCTGTCCCTTCTCTCTCTCTGTCCCCCCTCCCTCTCCCCTCCCTCTCTCTCAGCTCACCTCTCTCTCAGCATTTCTCTCACACCCCTCTCTCTCTCAGCCCCTCTCCCTCTCTCTGTTGCCCCTCTCTCACACTCTCTCACACCCCTCTCTCTGTCCCCCTCTCCCTCTGTCCCCCTCTCCCTCTCCCTCTGTCCCCCTCTCCCTCTCTCTAGCCCCCCTCCCTCTCTCTCTAGCCCCCCTCCCTCTCTCTCTAGCCCCCCTCCCTCTCTCTCAGCCCCCCTCCCTCTCAGCCCCCCTCCCTCTCTCTGTTCCCCCCTCTCAGCATATCTCTCGCAACCCTCTCACTCTCTGTCCTCCCTCCCCTCTCTTTCAGCCCCCTCCCTCTCAGCATCTCTCTCACACCCCTCACTCTCGCTGCCCCCCCCTTTCTCTCTCTCTCTCACACTCTCTCTCTCTCACACTCTCTCTCTCTCTCACACACCCCCCTCTCTCTCTCACACCCCTCTCTCTCTCACACACACACAACCCCTCTCTCTCACGCAACCCCTCTCTTTCGCTCAGCCCCCCCCCCCTTCTCGCGAATTGCTGTGTTGGCACTTTGCAACACAAAACCAATGTATTTATTTCAGTTTGGGCACTCAGGCTCAAAAAGGTTCTCCATCACTGGCCTAGAGAATAAAATGGCAGTCATTGCAATATTTAATGTCACACGGTATTTGCACAGGGGTCTTTCAAACGCGAAATTTTTCGAAAAAATACAATTCACTGAATCCTAAAAACACAAAACAGTAAGGATCTTTTCACATTGTAGCCGTGTTAGCCGATAGCAGCCGAAAAGTGAAGCTAAAGCGACGGTAGAGGCGCTTTACCATCGTTTTAGCT
Source organism: Lithobates sylvaticus (assembly GCA_028564925.1). NCBI lineage: Eukaryota > Metazoa > Chordata > Amphibia > Anura > Ranidae > Lithobates > Lithobates sylvaticus. The sequence continues at coordinate 17,183,108 of CM053036.1, read as the reverse complement.
GCGCTTTTCGGCCACTAGCAGGGGGCTTTTAACCCCCGCTAGCGGCCAAGAAAAGCATTAAAACCTGCCCATGTTGCAGCGTTTCCGAATCGCTTTTCAGGCGTTTTGGAAGCGGGCAAGGGCGGTTTAGGAGCAACCACAGACCCCCCCCCCCCCCCACACAACAGCAGACCACCAATAGACCCCTCCCAAAAACAATTGACCCACAGCAACATAAGACCCCCCCCCCAACAATAGACCTACCCAGCAACAATAGACCTACCCAGCAACAATAGACCTCCCCCCACCAAGATCAACACACCCCCACACAAAAATAGAATCCCCAGCAACAACAGATCCCCCCCACACAACAGCAGACTTCCCTCCCCCCACCAACAATGAACGCCCCAGTAATAAAATACCTATCCAGCAACAATAGACACCCAGCAGCAACATCAGATCTCCCAACAGCCAGCATCAATAGACCTCCCTCAACAACAGATCACTCCTGACAAGTGACCCACAGCAACATAAAATCCCCCCACCAGCAATAATAGACCCCCCACACAAAAATGAATCCCCACCAGTGACAATAGATCCCCCCTGCAGTCAGCATCAATAGGCCCTCCAGCACTCCTTGCTAGTACATAAATTCAGTACTATAGTTGCTGGAACCCCGTCCCCATACGTTACTGCTGAAAAAAAGCCCTGGCATTGTTGGAATGGGCAGCCTTAGTATTAGTTGAAGCCAAAACTTTGTTTTTGGTTAGGAAATAGGGGTGATGGGTTAGAGGCCCTGTCAGATTATCATTTCTGGTTATTTTACCCATACTGTATATTTGTCCTGATGACCATAGTCTGTCCCTGAAACAGGAAGTGAGGTGTTATCCAAAATTTGGGATTCGTCACCAGAACTGGGGGGTCAGGGTGGGTCTTCCTATAGGGACACCTGTTTCAGCAACAACTGCACAAGATGGGAATTTCTCCTCACTTTGTAGGGATTTCCTTTCACTTCCTGTTGCATTGCCAGGACAGGAAGTGAAATTTCCTCACACAATGGCAAAAATCCATTCCTCACAATGGCAAAAATAACCCAATAGGGGTTTTAACCCTTTTCTACCCTAGTTTTGGCTATACATACACTATGTACTATACTACAACATACACATGCAAAAAAATAATTAATTTAAAAAAAGCAGCCAGACAATTGGGCTTTAATTCTGTTCAGCCAGCCTTGCGATTTACTTGATTCTTTTTGTACTAGTTATAGTCTAGAAAAACAAATACATGAATGGAAAGTAATCTTTTTTTTTTCCTTTCTCCAGAAATCAATGCGATTCCTCCTGAGACTACAAATGGAGAAGACATTGTGCCCACCTCAGAAAAAGAAACTGAGGCAACCAGGGGCACAGAACATGGGAACGCTTCAAAACTCAACATTGGACCCACCAGTGGCACAGACGGGGCCCACCAGGAAGCAGCAGAGGAGCTGGAGTTCACTACGTCTGAGCCGGACCAAAAAAGCGAGGTTCTATCCACCAACGGCACAGACATTGTGGAGACTGTGCCCAACCCGGTAGTTGGGACTGAATCCACAACCGCAAGAGAAAGTGACACCAGCTCAGACGGCATATTTGTGTCAGCAGATGACATGGAGTTCACCAGAGTTCTAGAGACTGTGGATGAGCTAAAGGACGGGAAGGAGACCAGCACCTCTACAGAGACTTTGTCAATTCTAGAAAGCGGGATTGAGAGCACCGATACTACAAACGAGGAGTCTGACTCAGAAGACATAACACAATCCACTGACGCCACAGACAGTGAGGAGATTGTGCCCAACTCAATATTTGGGACTCTAGTCACAATCTTTAAGATTGTGACTGAGCTAAATGATGGGCTAGAGATCAGCAGCTCTAAAAAGTTTGTAGAAGGCCACAAAGTTTCTTGGTCTATTTGCTTAAGAAATACTAAGACCACAGACAGCTCAGATGGTATTCCTGAGGGTGGCAGTGCCTCAGCAGAGGGCACCGATTTCACCACTATTGTTGGAACTGTGCCTGCCTCAAGAGACGTATCTGGGTCCACCACCAATGACGAGGGTGAGACCAGCCTTGCAAGCGAGACTGAGTCCACAGGCAGCTCAGACAGTGTCTATGTTTCAGCAGAAGAGCCTGAGTTCACCCCATTTATAAATGATGTGGATGCGCCAACAGATGATGAGCTTGAGGTCGGCATTCCTACAGAGACAATTCCAGAAAGCGCGATTGAGATCACCGCTACTCTGGACAACGTGCCTGAATCAGAAGACACAATCCAACCCACCAAAGCCACAGACATTGTGGAGACTATGCCCACCTCAACAGATGGGATGGAATCCACAGTTGTAGAGAAGGTGGCTGAGCTTAAAGATGGGATGGATATCAGCATCCCTTTAACGACTGCGCCAATCCCAGAAAGCGTGACTGAGATCGCCGCTACTCCCGACATTATCTCTGCCTCAGAAATCAAGGCTGAGGTTATCAGCAGCACAGACAATGCTCTAGACCATGCTGTCCTTCCAAGAAAGGAGAGTGCTCCTCCACTGACCACCCAAAAGGAACCTGCAGAGGACAAGCCACACCCCAGCAGAGGATCTGTCCAACATGGCCAGCAGAATGCCAACCATGGGGGCAAACGTCGTTTTTTTTTTAACAAGATCAGCGATAGCGATATAAGGATAAGAAACGGCGCTTCTTCTAAAGGTAAGAATTGCAAACAATATAACATACAAGTTGGCTAAACAAGATTTATTTTATTTAGAGATGTTTCATATTGGTGAATACTTGGTATACATCTGAATAGACCAGAGATGATATACAAATCACATGGCCCCAAAGAAAATTTATGATGGAGGCAAAACACCCCCCCCCCCCCCCCCCAGCCACCTCTCTGTTTTTTGATACTACAGAAGTTTATATAGCATATTCCTAATTATGGCCTTTATTGCCAGTGATGGCCAGTGACTTATAGTATACTACATGTCTCAATGGTCACCCTGGAGTATCTACTGTAACCCTGCATTGCTGGTGGCTGTTTGATACCCCTAATATGAGTCCCTTCTATTGGTGACTCTTTTAAAAACCTCATTTCTATTGGTCCTTAGTAAAAAAAATTCTCCTATTGCATGGGCAGTTAGTGAAAAATACCCTTAAAGGATACGTTTATTTTTAAAGAACTTGTCCAGTAATAAATCACCCCGACCACTTGAGTGCAGCCCCCCTGTGAGTAGAATGTAGTCACTTCCACTTGTTCAGTTAACTTTATTTGTACTTTAAAAAACCCAATACAAATCATTGAAACAAACTTGGGTGGAGGTAAACTAATCCTTTTTTTTTCTCTTTAGGAACCGACCAGATCCAGTCAGTTGTTCCCGTTCCTCTAACTGTAGACAGCTTTAAATATCATAAATGTCTCGGAGAGGGACTGTTTGGGAAGGTAAGTGATCAGATTTATAGTTTCTCTGATTTATATCCATATGACAGATAGGGAGGAATGATAACTCATTTTATTAAAGCTGCATTCACACAGTTTTAATACCTGCTATGGTTGTGCCATAACTTGCATAAGTGGCCCCGAACCTTCTCTTCTGGGGTTCCTCGGCGGCTCCTTCCCGCATCAGATAACCCCCTGGGAGAAGCGCTCTCTCAGGGGGTTACCTTGCGGGCGCGCTCCCAAGTCCAGCATTCGGCGTCCATAGACGCCAAATGCAGAATTCCGCCCCGCCCCCCGGCAGCCACGTCACTGGATTTGATTGACATCAGTGGGAGCCAATGGCTGCGCTGCTATCAATCTATCCAATCAAGAGCCGAGAACCCCCTGCAGAGAGAGAACGTCCCCGTGGGGCAAGTTTGAGGGTTCAGGTAAGTAAAACGGGGGGCTGGAGGACCAGTCATGGACAGGTATTTTTTCACCTTAATGCATTAAGGTGAAAAACACGAACCTTAGTGACCCTTTAAGTTACTCCCCCCCCCCCCACATTTTACTTACCTGGGCCCCTTCATCTCCTCGGCAGGGACGCGCTGTCCCTCTGTCCATGGGGTCCCGGCTCTTGATTGGCTAGATTGATAGCAGTGCAGCCATTGGCTCCCGCTGCTGTCAATCAAATCCAATCACGTGGGTGCCGGGGCCGAGTCCAGCATTCATGTCCATGGATGCAAATGCTGGACTCGTGAGCACGCCCGCAAGGTAACCCCCCTCGCAGGTTAGTCAGCATGTGTTAGAAAATGGGCCAGTTATCTATAGGCAAAAATTCTACTTTAAGAATAAACAACGGCTTACAAATTACCTATTCTGAATCCGCTCTGGTCCAGCTTCAGCTTCTGTGTAGTTAGAAAGCCGACAACGCCTGGGAAATGAATAGGAGATGACCTTACCCATAGACTTACTGTGGGGCACCCGTTGTCGGCTGCCTCTGCTCTACACAGAAGCCCCGGATGACAGCTGGTTAAGAATAGTTAAGTATAGCGATCTTTTTTAGATTGGGCTTAGAATGGGGCTGGGAGTAGGTTTACCGATTTTGGGTGGAGTTCCACTTTTCCCCGATGTAACACAACATAAGGATGGGTGGGAAGGGGTTTCACTTTCCCTGGTAGGTTTTCCATTGTATTTTTCATTGTAGAGAATGCAGCAGGAAGCGTAAGATTTCAGAAAAGAGGGAGGGTGCAGATGGGAACTCCAGTGGGTAAATTTCACCACTGGAGACCATGTGAAGTGTAAAGAGCCGTTGGGTGATTGGCTTATTTACATCGAACCCAAAAAATAAATATGATGGGTGGGTGAGATGATCTTTTATTAACACTACTAATATCTTATTGCTTTTTTTCTTTAGGTGTTCCTGGCATCACATCCCGCCACTGATCAGCTGCTGGCAATAAAAAAAGTCAAGAAAATGTCCGGGCCTCTTGAAAGACTTTTGGCAGAGCGTCAAATCCAGGCAATGATAGGAGGGTGCAGGTTCTTCCCGGAATTACACGCTACTTTCCAGACAAAGGTAAGCAACTTTATCTAAATCAATTAGAATATCACATTCTCCTACCCCTAATAGCTCCAACTTGTGTTGGCAAATGTTAGTCAACCGGACTGGTTCTGTAACCTTGAAGAGCTTTTGATGGCCGTCCAAGCAGGTCCTTTGGTTCTTACTGCTTGGAAAAAGGAGCACAGCCTCCTCATTACAGAACAAGCCCAGTAAACGTGACTATTACTAGTTATAAAATGACCTAAATAAATGAGACCCTTCACAGATATGTTAACATGTTCCCTAAAAGTCTCCAGATGTGAGAAGACAAGAATGAAGGGTTGAATATGGAACCCCATAGTGAATAACGAATAAATTATAATTTGTATCTGTTTTATCTTCTAGGAGTACCTTTTCTACGTCATGGAGTATGTGGACGGTGGGTCCCTGGCAGAATTCGTAGCCAAGATGCATCCTCTGGATAATAACACCATAAGGTAAGTACTACAATGGGGCTCATTAGTAGTGGGGAGGGAGGTAGAATGTACAATTGTAGATAGATCACTTTTAGGCTATTGGGGTGATGGGATGCACCTGCTTTACCTACCCCCCCCCCCCCCCCCCCAGGTACACTAGTCAGGTGCCTTGCTCCTATGTTTGAATTGGTTCAACATTTATAAATAGAAAATGCATAGGGGATAGGGAAGGAGGATAGGTGAGATGCCAAACGTTGCCTATATCGATTACATGGGGAAGTAACTATTGGGCCAGAATTTGTAGCCTGACCAATGTAGTGCGCCAAAAGCCATGGGAGGGACTCATAGACCTGAGATCGGAGCTCGATCTTTCCAAAAATATACTCTAATATCCATGGGTAGCTTTAGACTGACATTATTTATGGGATGGGATTCAGGAAGATCTAACTAATAAGAGATTGGCATAATGAAGACATTCATGGTTGTGCTCTTAGCTGGACTTCAGTCATTTCATTAGTACTTAGAAACCTTTATACCGTAATAATTCCATAATGAGAATAAATCAAGGTTTATAACCAAATACGATACCCCTATGGCAATGTTTTGGTAAAATGATTTAGCAATATACAAGATGTCTTCAAAAACATACCTACTTCCTGTAGCATCAGGTAATATTAATCGGGGGGCCTAGGTTACTATAGGGCAAGTTTATCACTAATCATTTTTTTCTTCTTTTTCCATCAGATTCATCGCTGCGGAGCTGCTGTGTGCCATACAAGCTCTTCATTCCAGAGGCATCGTGCATCGGTAAGTATCATCATTATATGCCCCATTCCTCCCACTGACACCAATGACGGGGCCCTATTCCTCCCACTGACACCAATGACGGGGCCCTATTCCTCCCACTGACACAATGACGGGGCCCTATTCCTCCCACTGACATCAATGAAGGGGCCCTATTCCTCCCACTGACATCAATGACGGGGCACTATTCCTCCCACTGACACCAATGATGGGGCCCTGTTCCTCCCACTGACATCAATGACGGGCCCTATTCCTCCCACTGACACCAATGACGGGGCCCTATTCCTCCCACTGAAACCAATGACGGGGCCCTATTCCTCCCACTGATACCAATGACGGGGCCCTATTCCTCCCACTGAAACCAATGACGGGGCCCTATTCCTCCCACTGACACAATGACGGGGCCCTATTCCTCCCACTGACATCAATGATGGGCCCTATTCCTCCCACTGACATCAATGACGGGGCCCTATTCCTCCCACTGACATCAATGAAGGGCCCTATTCCTCCCACTGACATCAATGACGGGGCACTATTCCTCCCACTGACATCAATGATGGGGCCCTGTTCCTCCCACTGACATCAATGACGGGCCCTATTCCTCCCACTGACACCAATGACGGGGCCCTATTCCTCCCACTGAAACCAATGACGGGGCCCTATTCCTCCCACTGACACCAATGACGGGGCCCTATTCCTCCCACTGAAACCAATGACGGGGCCCTATTCCTCCCACTGACATCAATGACGGGGCCCTATTCCTCCCACTGACATCAATGACGGGGCCCTATTCCTCCCACTGACATCAATGACGGGGCCCTATTCCTCCTTCTACTGTCCAAAGAAAGAAAGTTTGGAGACCTCTATTGACGTTTGGATACCCCTGTTCTAGATGATAACAGCCTGCTTACCTTTTTTTCTTCTTCTTTACAGTGATCTACATGCGAACAACATCCTCATTGATAGTACCGGCCATCTGAAGATTATCGACTTCGGCTTGTCAAAGAGAAACGAACTTCCTTATAACCCGGATACTACTACTATTACTAACGTAAGTCACTCAGTCCCTTTAGGCTCCATTCACACCTGAGCGTATCGATTTACTGGCGTTTTTCTGGCTTTTTTAAAAGCTTTTTTTGCAGCTTTATACAAGCTTTTTAAAGTGTTTTAGACAAGTGTTTTACAGCTTCAGGCTTTTTTTGTTTAGCCAATAGAAAGCACTAGGGGGGAGGAGACGGAGAAGAAATTAGGGGTGGAAAGATGCTTATTGAGCGCTTTACGAGCATAAATCTATCCCATAGTTTGTAGACATTATAACTTTTGCGCAAAGCACTTATTGGGATTTTTTTTACCATATTGGCCTAAATTGAAGAAGAAATTCGATTTTTTTAATTTTTTATTGGGGATGTTTAATAGCAGATGTTTCTGATACAGAAACACAAGATCTCCATCTTACCCCTCTGACAGAACGGAGATCTGCCTTGTTGACATAGGCAGACCGATGTTCGCCAATGGGTTCGCCAGACCCGCTGATTGGCTCCCTCTGAGTCCAACCACAGCGGGAGTGGGTCGCCGGCGGTGCGCTTGCGTGCCCCCAACCCACAGGAAAAAAATCACGTACAGGTACGTTATTTTGCGCTGATGGCCCGCCCTGCCGCAATATATATATATGTGTGGGGCGGCTCAGAAGTGGTTAACATCTTCAGACGTTGGGCATACCAGATACGTCCAAAGGGCTGAATAATGTAATAAAAGGTGGTGAAAAATGAAACTTTGCGTAGACCCCCAGAATGGGGTCGGACCTCTGTTTGGTGTGGTAGAATCATGAAACGGCCACCTACCGTTATAACGTATACTATACATATTCATTGCTATAGGAGTTGAAATGTTTTGTAAATTTGTATTAATTGTATTATGTGTTGGGCTATAATAATATATATTTCTTTTATTTTTTCCAGGATTATGTGGCACTGTGGTATGACTACCTCTGCGAATACTTATACTATCGCCGAACACTCATGTACCTCTTATTACATGCTAATGACCAATGCGATCCTCAACTCCAACACCTAATAAAGGAGGTAAGAAAATGCTCTACTCTTGTCAAAGATAAAAAAAAAAGTTTACTTTGATTTGTGCTATAAAATTTGCTAAAATTAAATTGTTTAGTTATTGCTTCTGTGATGCAAATGATTTATGTTTTTAATACATGTTTTTTTTTTTCTTTTTTTAAATCCATAGTGCAACGGTGTGCGAAGAAATGTGCGACGGCACCCATTCTTCGCGGGTATCGACTGGGAAAAATTGGAGGCTGGGAACGTGCGTCCACCATTCGTCATGGCACCTGTAAGTATCAGAAACTAAATGGGATCATGTCTGTAATTGTGTTATGTCTGCTGTTTTGCATTACCTATTCTGCCCCCTACTGGCGGGTATAAGTAGCTGCATTGCCTTCTGGGTTGTGCAAGTGCCGTGACCTATTGATATCCAATAGATTGCACTTTTATGATGGAAAAACAAGCCACAGTGGACCATTTATAAGTAATGCATCTATAAAGCATGAAAGCTATCAATACATTATAAGCAGCTTCATGCTTCTAACTGCCATATTCCTGCAGAGAATTTAGAATCAGTACAGCATATAAAGATCATTTATACACATGTCTGTACAGTTATAATGACGATTTATACTGATGCATATGTCAAATTGTGACTGGTCCATGTAGGATTTCCATTGATATGTCCACTCAGCACATAGCAAATAACAGAAGTCACCCAATAGTAATATTCCATATAGTGATATTTCAGCATTATCTGAAATCATTATTTCCGGTTTCTAATGTGTTTTTGCTCTCCACAGGGCCCAGAGGTAAACCGGTCAAAGAGGATAAGAGTGAAGAGTAAGCGTTTCCTGAAATTCAGAAGAGGTAGTCCAACAATAGATGTCCCAGGATTCGACTTCGTCAGCCACCGATGGAGAGAAATGCTGCAACACCAGTAGGGAATCGGGGATGAGCCCGGGTTCAGGCCAAATCCTGAAGGCAGCCGCCATTGCTGGACTGACGAGCTGTAGGCGGGAGATTTCTCGCCTCGCAGAGTAATGTGTACAAGGGGGAAGCTTGTAACATCATTGAGCTACAGCTAATGGATGGGGCGGTGGAATTTGCACAGGTGTGTACACAGCAGGGGAAATCAGATGTGGGCAGGACAGGGAATGGGGGATTGGTGCAGCAGGGGGGGCAATTACAGGAGCGATGCCCTATGTGTCTCTTCTTGCAGCAGCTAAAAGTCAGGGGGGGGGACCCGGCTTTTAGCTGCTGCAGGAAGAGACACTTAGGGCATCATTCCTGTAATTGCCCCCACCCCCCGCTGCACCAGTCCCCTCTTACTTGTCCTGCCCACATCTGATGAACTCTGCTGTGTGCCCTGGCCCCATACAGGGGTATCCCCTTATTGGCGCCCCTGCTTTCAAGCAGGAGGAATCAGATGTGGGCAGGACAGGGAGGGGGATCAGTGCAGCAAGGGGGGGGATGGGGGAAAATTACAGGAGTGATGCCCTATGTTTCTCTTCTTGCAGCAGCTGAAAGTCGGGGGGGGGGGGACCCGGCTTTCAGCTGTTGCAGAAGGAGCAACATAGGCATCATTCCTGCAATTGCACCCCCCCCCCCCCTGGTGTACCAATTCCCCCTTCCCTGTCCTGCCCACATCTGATAAACCATTCTGTGTGCCCTGGCTCCATACAGTGGTACCCCCTTATTGGCGGCCCGGCTTTCAAATATCCCATATGAGTACACATGGGTTTATATTATCATCATCTTATTGACCTGCAAGGGGTTGATAAACTCCAGCCATGTGTGCCAAAGTTGTCCACAGATTTTTAAAGATGGCGGCTCCATTCTGTGACATCATGACACCAAAAGCGTCTTGCATCATTTTCTGCCCTGGAGGTACGCAGGCTCAAGACCTGATCTGTGCTGAGTATGCGCATAACACCAGCCAAATATTACCCGAGGCCCAGTGGTCAAGAAAAAACTCACATTTTGACTTTTACAAAGAGGAAAGCAATTTATGAAGAGGAAGAGGAAAGCAAACCCTCCACTGCACCAGGCAACTCCATAGTGTTCATCACAGTGATGGGCAACTTCAGTGTCCAATAGGATGTGAAAGGAAATGGCCAGCCTTCAAATCGCTCAACAAAAGGCAAACAGGCGGCGCTCTACTATCCTGTCAACATTCGGCACTGGAGCCCCATCTAGACCATAGGCGAGCAGCTTTCCCTAGGGGACTCTGAAGGGAATTGCAAAACAGTGCAATACAAAATAACAATGTTTGTATATATTGAGCTTGTACACAGCAGGGGGAATCAGATGCGGGCGGGAAAGGGAGGGGGATCAGTGCGGCGAGGGGGGGGGGGGTGGGTTGGGGGTAATTACATGTAGAGAGATGCTGCAATACCAGTAGGGAATCGGAATGAGCTCAGGTTCAGTCCAAATCCTGAAGTCAGCTGTCATTGCTGGACCAATGAGCTGTGGGCGGGAGATTTCTCTGCCTGCGGAGGCATGTATACATAGGGATGGGGATGCTTGTGATATCATTGAACTACAGTCCCTGGATGGGAAGGGGACATTTGTGCAGATGTGTACACAGCAGGGGAATGAGATGTGGGTGGGACAGGGAGGGGCATCAGTGCGGCGGGGGGTGGGGGATTACAAGGAGAGATATTATGAAACACCAATAGGGAATCGGGATGGGCCTTGGTTCAGTCTGAATCCTGAATTTTGCCTTCATTGCTGGACCAACGAGCTGTGGGCGGGAGATTTCTCATCCCACAGAGGCATGCATACATAGGGGTGGGGATGCTTGTGACATCATTGAACTACAGCTCCTGGATGGGGGGTTTGTGCAGGTGTGTTCACAGCAGTGGGAATCAGATGTGGGCAGGACAGGAAGGGGGAATCAATGTGGCGGTGGGAGGGGGTTACAGCTAGAGAAGTACTGCAACACCAGTAGGGAATTGGGATGAGCCCCGTCCAGTCCAAATCCTGAAGTCAGCCATCATTGCTGGACCAACGAGCAATGCTTGTGACATCATTGAACTACAGTTCCTGGATGTGGAGGAGGGATTTGTGCAGGTGTATACACAGCAGGGGGAATGAGATGTGGGGAGGACAGGGAGGGGGATTAGTGGGGGGGGGGGGGGGATTAGAGGGAGAAATATACTGCAACACCAGTAGGGAATCGGGATGATTGTCTCTCTCTCTATTGTTCTGCTCTTTTTTTACTGTATTCTACAATGCAATGTTTTATTGTTACTATGTTTTATCATGCTTGCCTTTCATGTATGTAATTATTTTATACTTTACTGTTTACTGTATTTTATTGTTAACCATTTTTTTGTTTTCAGGTATGCCACTCAGCTGCAGCACTGATTTATTTATCTTGACAGCAACAGCGTTTGCTCCCACGATACGTAAATCAGCGACTCCAGCACTGTAGAAGGTGATTTCACCATCACAGTTAAAAAAAAGAGCATATATGCCGAAGCATGGGGGCAGGGGTGGAGGGGCTATTTGCCCGTAACATTAGGGGCGGATTGCCCCCATGCTTCGGCATATATTTTTTAGGCACAGATTGCGTTAAAAAAAATTTTTCTTTTTACAATGTTTTATTGTATTTGCTTTGCAGGTATGGTAAGTCTTACTGTAATGTTACTTTGTTATATTGTTAACCATCATTTGCTTAGCAGGTACGCCATTTAGCTGCAGCGCGGATTTATTCATCTTGACAGCAACAGCGTTTGCTCCCTTGATATGTAAATCAGCGACTCCAGCGCTGTAGGCGGTGATTTCATCACCAGTTTAAAAAAAATGGTGCATGTATGCCCATCATTAGAAGTGGGTGGATGAAGGGCGGTATTCTAATGGTGGGCATACCCACCGATCAATCTTTTTTTCACTCAGCCCACAGGCTGCATGAAAAAAAGAACATTACAATGTATGCCCAACAAGGACCAGCAACATACTGGTTATACCAGAATGATGCCTGCAGGTTTATGTATCATCTTGGTATCCTTCTTTTCAGCTTCCCGAAACTTGTGGCAAAATATAAAATATTCCATGGACTCAAAATGCCTCTCAGCAAATAGCTTGAAGTGTCAACTTTCCAAAATGGGGGGTGGTTTTGGGGGTCCTGTACATGGCTAGGTATCCTCAAACATGTGGTATCCTCATACTCAGGAGAAGCAACCGAATGTATTTTGGTGTGTCATTTCACATATGCCCATGGCATGTTTGAGCACTAGATCATTTAGTGACAACTTTGTGGAAAGAAAAAAAAAAAAGAAATTGTAATTTTCCCTCAACTTGTGGCAAAATATTCCATGCACTCAACATGCCTCTCATCAAATAGCTTGGGGTGTCTACTTTCCAAAATGGGGTCATTTGGGGGGTTTTGTGCTATCTTGGCATTTTATGGCCTTCAAAACTGTGATAGGTAGTGAGGAGTGAAATCAAAAATTTACGCCCTTAAAAATCCTGAAGGCGGTGATGGTTTTCAGGGTCCTGAACGCAGCTAGGCTCCCCAAACGTCTCACACATGTGTTATCCCCATACTCAGGAGAAGCAGCAGAATGTATTTTGGGGTGTAATTCCATATATAACCATGGCATATGTGAGCAGTATATCATTCACTTGTGACAAAAAAATAAATTATTCAATGGGCTGAACATGCCTCTCAGCAATTTCCTTGGGGTGTCTACTTTCCAAAATGGGGTCATTTGGAGGGGGGATTGTACTGCCCTGCCATTTTAGCAAATCAAGAAATTAGATAAGTAGTCATAAACTAAAAGCTGCGTAAATTCCACAAAATGGACCCTAATTTGTAGATATACTATAACTATGCTATAACTTTTGCGCAAATATTGAAATTTTTTGTTACCAAAGACATGTGGCTGAATACATTTTGGCCTAAATGTATGACTAAAATTGAGTTGTTTTACAGGCCCTCATGCCACTCTGTGTCCCCACACCTCCTGTCGTCCTTACCAGGGGTGTTGGACAAGAGGTGCAAGAAAAGCCCCATCTACAGCTTGACCTCCACCAAGTACGTGACGTGATGCCTGCTGCCAAAGACACTGGGCAGGTTAGAAAAGAGGATGTCAACCCAGGGTCATTAAAAGTTTGAGGCACAGCATGTCATGAAAAGTTTGGGGCAGAGAGCGTCACTGCTGAGGCTGAGCAGTTGGAGTGGATTGGTTCAAGGCCAGCCCAGTCTAATGCCCCGTACACATGGTCGGAAACTCCGACCACAAAATCCGTCTGATTTTTTCCGACGGATTTTGTCCGACACTGGTGTTGCATACACACGGTCGGACAAAGTTGTCGGAAAATCCGATCATTCTGAACATGGTGACGTTCGTTGCGTACGACGGAACTACGTAGAGGCCAGTAGCCAATAGCTTTGGTCTTGTAATTCGATCTGAGCATGCGTGGCACTTTGTCCGTCTGAAAAAGTCAGATGGAGCCCACACACGGTCGGATTTTCCAACAACATGGTCCGATCAGACATTTTCCGTCGGAATTTCTGACCGTGTGTACGAGGCATTAGTGGTCCTGAGGGGACAGAGTGGAGTGCCAGGAAATTGAGAGGATCCCAGAGTCAGACCCTAAATTAGAGGTGCAAAGGGAACATGTCACCCAGATACTGGAGAGTGCTAGAAGACTACAGCTAGATGTTGCCTACAGGAAGCTTGGGATAGTTTTTTCCCCACCACACACAGAATGACCCAAAATCAGAGACATAGGGTTCTTATCAAGAGAGACCTCAATGCTTGTGTCCCACCAGGGAAAAAGTTATACACGGCAAAGGAGTGTGGCATTGGGGCATTAGTACGGGTATGAATACCCATATGTTCCTAAAGGGCTATTAGAGGAGGTTGAGAGTCGTCAGGAGGATTAGTGAGAATGGGACTATCTCAAGGTGCCAAAGCCCTGCCAAAACAGAGAATTTCCTGCCTTCTGGCTTTAATTCCTGGACTGCGGAGACAGCTGGAGCTTGAAGAGATGGATGTGTGCAGATGGGTCATCCAGTATTTTGTGTTTAGTGTCAACATTTGGTCACAACCCTTTAGCACCTGATGGAATATATATACATATATATGTATGTAGAAGCTAATTGGATTTGAGCATAGCTATATCTTAATTCTATTGCATAGCCAAGGTCAGTGACCAGAACTGAACCTGTAGCTCTCCTACAACTTGTGTCTATCTGCACCATACTGGCACTATATCCACTGGAGCATTTGCATTTTGCAGAGTAGAGTAGGGACTGGCCAGAGAGGGGTTACTTTGACGCAGTTGGCCAGCTTAAACACGCATTGCAATGTGTGTGAACTAAAAACCCCTGTTTTTTATGCAGTTTGCTAGAAATGGTTTATAGTAGTGTGTACAAAGGGTTAATTCTGTTCTTTTTATTTAATCCCAGACAGGGATTCTGACAGGTGGTTCACAACATTGTGGAGAACTAAGCACAGATCTTTTGTGACTGCCTCAAATTCTTCTGTCTCTTTATGTCAGCCCAAACAGACTCCATGATGGTTAGAGCAGGGCTCTGTGGGGGCCAAACCATCACTTCCAGGACCCCTTGTTCTTCTTTACACTGAAGATAGTTCTTAATGATATGGCTGTATGTTTAGGGTCACGAGCAGAAGAAATTTGGGGCCAATCATACGCCTCTGTTATGGTGTGGCATGATGGATAAGTATCTGCCTGTATTTCTCAGCATTGAGGACACCATTGATCCTCTTCAAATTTCCAACTCCATTTGCAGAAATGTAGCCCCAAACTTGCAAGGAACCTCCACTATGTTTCACAGTTGGCTGCAGACACTTTGACTCATCAGTCCACAGCACCTGCTGCCATTTTTCTGCACCCCAGTTCCTATGTTTTCCCACATAGGTGAGTCGCATAAACTTGTTTCCACATCCCCTCGCTCTATCCCCCAAAACATTTTTTCTAATTTTATGAATTGGGATGAGGTGCCGTCTATATTGAGGACTTTCAGCCACAATCCTGAATTGGTGATTAAACCAGCGGATAAAGGAGGCAAAACGTAGTTGTCAAGGATACTGCGGCATTTGCCACTATGTGCCGCAATATCCTAGACAACAAGGACTGGTACCGGCCCATTTCACTATCTCTTGTAAAAAAACGTTATTTCTGAATACCATAAACAAATTTTTTCAGCCTATCAAAAGGGCATTATTGATTGTAACACCTGGAATTTACTTTCCCCTATATAATTATATCTGTCTATTCTCTTTAACTGTGGAATTCTACACATCGTTTTGTATTGTTTATACAAATTTTGTGATCTTTACAACTTATAAGACAGAGAGCCCCAAGTTTGAGGATACCGTGGCTGACTTTTGTGGCGAGGCGTGGAAGGGTTTAATGACCAAAATTCAAACATCCACAAATGTATCCAATATCACTGATGCTGATCTTGACAAGAATTTTCATGAGACTTCAACATCTCTTAGAAAAGAAAGTCCGTATCTACTGGCATAAATCCTACTTTGAAGAATATACTGAAAACCAAATTGTCCCTTGGGGCTTAACCACTTCCCGCCCGGTCAATAGCAAATTGACGTCCGGGAAGTGGTTTCGTCATCCTGACTGGGCGTCATATGACGTCCTTCAAAATAACAGCCACCGCGGCGATCGGTGGAGTGGTGTGTCAGGCGATCCGGCGGAGGCTCTTTACCACGTGATCAGCCGTGTCCAATCACGGCTGATCACGATGTACACAGGAAGAGCCGTTGATCGGCTTTTCCTCACTCGCGTCTGAGAGACGCGAGTAGAGGAGAGCCGATCGGCGGCTCTCCTGACAGGGGGGTATGTGCTGATTGTTTATCAGCGCATAACCCCCTCAGATGCCCACACTAGACCACCAGGGAAGCCCCCAGCACGTGGATGGCCAGGTACATCCCCCATGGCCATCCACATGCTAAAAAAAATGCCCAAAATATGCCAGTGCCAACAAATGCCACCCCATCAGCGTCCATCAGTGCCCATCCAGGCCCACCTATCAGTGCCCATCCATGCCACCTATCCGTGCCACTTATATGTATGCATCAGTGCCACCCATAAGTACCCGTCAGTGCCACCTATGAGTGCCCATCAGTGCCACCTATGAGTGCCCATCAGTGCCGCATACCAGTGCCACCTATCAGTGCCCATCCTTGAAGAAGGAAACGCACTTATTTACAAAAAAAATTAACAGTGACAAAGAAAAACTTGTTTTTTTGCCAAATTTTCGGTCTTTTTTTGTTTGTTGCGCAAAAAATTAAAATCGCAGAGGTGATCAAATACCACCAAAAGAAAGCTCTATTTGTTGGAACAAAATGATAAAAAAATGTATTTGGGTACAGTGTAGCATGACCGCGCAATTGTCATTCAAATTGCGACAGCGCTGAAAGCTGAAAATTGGCCTGGGCGGGAAGGTGTCTAAGTGTCTGGTTATTGAAGTGGTTAAGGATACAAATTTTTCCTAATGTCAAAAAGGTGAAGGATCTATTAAAATCATCTTGGGAACATAATCTCCAATCATGCTCCTTCAATATGATTTCTATTCTATGTAAACAATATGAACATGAGCTTGATCAACTGGATGTTTCCATTAATTATTGGTATTTGGATCACGAGCCTTGAGATTTTGCAAGCGGGACAAGGACCTGCGTGCTGATCTCGAGGAGTACACGTTGGAAGTGATTAACCACTTCCTGACCGGCGCACGACGATGTACGTCGACAGAATGGCGCGGACAGGCATAAGGGCGTACAGGTACGTCCCCTTTAAGATGCCGCCGTGCTATCGAGCGCGCGCACATCGGTCGGGACCCCCGTGAGTCCGGTCGCGGGTCCCGCGGACTCGATCGCCGCGGGATTACCCGCGATTGTCTCACGGGAAGGCTGAATGGGGAGATGCGGAAATAAACAGCATCTCCCCGTTCTGCCTAGCAACTAGTGACGCCGATCTCTGCTCCCTGCGATTGGAGCAGAGATCAGCATTCACTAGCTCACAGCCACGCCCCCCCCCCAGTTAGAAACACGCCTCTAGGAACATATAACCCCTACACTGCCACCTAGTGGTTAACCCCTTCACTGCCAGTGTCATTTAGACAAGGAATCAGTGCATTTAAATAGCATTGATTGCTGTATAAATTACAATGGTCCCAAAAATGTGTCAAAAATGTTCGATGTGTCCGCCATAATGTCGCAGTCACAATAAAAATCGCTGATCGCCGCCATTACTAATAAAAAAAAATTATTAATAAAAATGCTATAAAACTATCCCCTATCTTGTAAACACTATAACTTCTGCGCAAACCAATCAATAATCGCTTATTGCGATTTTTTTTTTTTTTTTAAAAATATGTAGAAGAATACGTATCGGCCTAAACTGAGGAAAAAAACATTTTTATATATATTTTTGGGGGATATTTATTATAGCAAAAAATAAAAAACAATGCGTTTTTTTCCAAAATTGTCGCTCTTTTTGGTTTATAGAGCAAAAAATAAAAACCGCAGGGGCGATCAAATACCACCAAAAGAAAGCTCTATTTGTGGGAAAAAAAAGGACGTCAATTTTGTTTGGGAGCCATGCCGCACGACCGCGCAATTGTCAGTTAAAGCGACGCAGTGCCGAATCGCAAAAAGGGGCCTGGTCCTTTGGCTGCAAATTGGTGTGGGGCTGAAGTGGTTAAAGGAATTAGAAAATAAAAAAAAACGAACCTTTACCACCCCTAAAGTATTGCAACTTGGTTTAACCTTTTGTCCGTCTAATGATTTTGATAGATTTCAGTTTATAAAAGACATCCATCTTTTTGCCAGAAAGCTTTTGTATAAAGTGATCTATGACAATTCTTCTTCCTCTACGGCCGGAACGGCTCCCTCTGGTGTGGTTCCCAGTGAGATCCAGGCCATTGAGGAACTAATGGCACTATGGGAGGAGGGAAGACATTGATGGCGATGATATGTCCGAGTCTACGGAGTCGGGCATTGTTGCCCTTGGTGTCTCCTCTCCCCCCCCCCCCCCCCCTCCTACATCCTTTAAACCAGAGCTCGACAAAACCCGGTCGCCCAGGCGCAATTGCGACTAGATTTGGGGTCCTGGCGCCTGGGGCGACACAGCTGCGGTACCCCATCAACCTGTGGACACCGACCCCGCCGCGCGATCGCATCGGGCCGCGCCGGCCAGAAATTTAGGCCGCGGCCTTCTGAAATACTAATGTAATATGGCGCCATCTTGTGGTGGCCGTTGGTAATGCAATGTTAACCACTGGGCACTTTTCAGCTTTCGGTGCTCTCACACTTTGAATGACAATTTCTCAGTCATGTAACACTGTACCCAAATGAATTTTTTGTCTTTTTTTTCACACAAATAGAGCTTTCTTTTGGTGGTATTTAATCACCGCTGGGTTTTTAATTTTTTGCGCTATGAATCAAAAAATACAAAAAATTTGGTAAAAAAATTAAAAAAATCTTTGTTTCTATTAAAATTTATTGGCAAAGTATTGCGGTGTATTGCCCAGTGCTGGCAGAGTATTGCCCAGTGCTGGCAGAGTAGCTGTCACTGACCAGCGCTGTGGGCACTACACATCCAGCCCACAGCGCTGGTCCCATC
This sequence comes from Lithobates sylvaticus, assembly GCA_028564925.1. Classification (NCBI taxonomy): domain Eukaryota; kingdom Metazoa; phylum Chordata; class Amphibia; order Anura; family Ranidae; genus Lithobates; species Lithobates sylvaticus. Next base: position 17,164,173 of record CM053036.1, on the reverse strand, counting down.
TCTCCCCCTCTCAGCTTCTCCCCTCTCACTGTACCGATCGATACAGAGAGGGGAGAGAGGAACCGGCGTCATGACCTGGTTTGTGTACATGTGATCGCTCCATCATTTGACAGAGCGATCCCGTGGTAAACGGCCGCTATCGGCGGCCTTTTACCGCAATGCGTCGGGTCCTCGGGACCTGGCGGTCACAGATGTTCCCAAATGGAGCAAGATTCTGGGAGGACGTCCTACGGTGCCCAGTGCCACCTGTCAGTCGTCGTCGTTTAAAAAAAAAAAAAAACCTGGCTCCTAACTTTTTTAGCTGGCTCCTAGATTACAAGCAAATTTGTCAAGCCCTGCTTTAAACCGAAATCACAAACTTTTCCCACTCTATCTACTAACCCCAACATCTGGACTTTTGTCCAACAAATTACCTAATGGGTTTACTTCCTCTTTATTTCCCTGCAAAGGTAAAGCATAATGGACTACTGTGCATCGCATTGTAGTCCATTATGTGTCACTTACCTGACACAGGAGCCAGCGAAGTCAGCGCTGTTCCCTTGTGTACGGAGCCTCCATCTTCTTGGTGGGTCTCGCGGCTCCGGCGCTGTCTTTCAACGGTGCCGCAATGACGTCACTCCCGCGCATGCGCACGGGAGCCGCCACTCGCGGCATATCGCTGTTGAGAGCGGCTTTCTCAGTGCGCCTGCGCGCCGTAGACAGCTGTGCCTGTCTTTTGGCAAATATCTCCTAAACCATGTAGGTTTAGGACATATTTCTTTGACCTACAGGTAAGCCTTAATCTAGGCTCACCTGTAGGTCCAAGTGGTTTGTAAGGGTTTACAAACACTTTAAAAGATATGGACCTTGACAATTCTTATCCACCCAATCTATCTGCTGCATCTAGGAGAGCTCTTAAATCTCTCCACAGCAATCCTGAATTGGTTATTAAACCAGTTGGCATCACCCAGGCGCCCCTTTATTTTCAAATACAGATTTTAACCCATAATTGTAAGGAATTGAGGCTTTTTAGCCCCCCTCCTCTTTATGTTTGGGACTCAGTGTCGTCTCAAACAATGTATGCCTAATTTCTACCAAAACATAATAGTAATACATTTTCTTTGTCCCGATTGCTAGGTCTTTGAGTGCCCTCTGCAGCCATAATTGCGGTACTTGGCTGCTGATCCCCCTTGGGCTGTTGGTTGCCCGACCACCACCATCGATGGGGACCGGCGGGTAGGTTCGGCTGTTTAATGTGTGTGGGGGGAACGCAAAATTTGGGGTGCCTATCCTGACCATTCCATGCATTCAACAATCACTTTGATTCATTGTGTTAAATATTATGGGGATTATTCTCCATATCAAAATGTGGGTATAGAATGGGGTATATGGGATTGTATGATATATATATATATATATATATATATATATATATATTTTTTTTTGTTTAATTTGTGGTTGAACTGGATGGACTTGTGTCTTTTTTCAACCTAACTAACTATGTAACTATGTAACTATGTATAGCTTATGTTTTGTTTTTGTTTCTTTATTTACAGTTTACAAGGTTGGAGAGGTTTATATAATTTCCCTGAGGAAGCCAATGTTTTTGGCGAAACGTGTAGGAATGCGATTACCTGTACTACATATTGGCCTTTGACATCAATAGGCCATTGTTCTTACGCTATATTCTTGTGAATTGTTTCCGATTGCACACCTATGTTTGTCTTGATGTAAATTTTTTTTTTTTTACTATTGTAATGAATAAATAAATTTTTATGTAATTTTTGAAAATGTATTAGTCTATTGGCACCGTGATAATCCCCTCGCTCTATCCCCAAATTTTTTTTTTCACACCTTAGCCTTGTTTTCACATATGTACGAAAACTGGGGTGCAGAAAAATGGCAGCAGGTGCTCTGGACTGATGAGTCAAAACGTAAGTAAATATTTGGCTGTAGCCGGAGGCAATTTGTTGGTGAAGGGTTAGAGAGCGGTACAATAGTGAGTGTCTGCAGGCAACTGTGAAGCATGGTGGCAGTTCTTTGCAAGTTTGGGGCTGAATTTCTGCAAATGGAATTGGAGATTTGGGCAGGATCCATGGTGTCCTCAATTCTGAGAAATACAGTCAGATACTTATCCATCATATACCAAAACAGAGGCGTGTGATTGGCCTCAAACTTATTCTGCAGCAGGACAACCCCCCAAACATACAGCCAATGTCATTAAGAACTATCATCAGTGTAAAGAAGAACGAGGAGTCTTGGAAGGGATGGCCCCCGCAGAGCCCTGATCTCAACTTCATGGAGTCTGCCTGGGATGACATGAGGAGGAAGAAGGATTTGAGGCGGCCGACATCCACAGAAGATCTGTGCTTACTGTAATTTTTTTTTTTTTCAATCTTGTATTTCTTTTTTTACACATACAGTGACCAGAGCAATAATACAGTGTTACCACACTGGGGAGAGGATTATAATTTTTTTTTTTTTTTTTAACCACTTCAATACAGGGCTTTTAAACACCCTTCCTTACCAGAGCATTTTTTGCGATTCGGCACTGCGTCGCTTTAACTAACAATTGCGCGGTCGTGCGACGTTACACCCAAACAAAATTGACGTCCTTTTTTTCCCACAAATAGAGCTTTCTTTTGGTGGTATTTGATCGCCCCTGCGGTTTTTATTTTTTGCGCTATAAACAAAAGAAGAGCGACAATTTTGAAAAAAAACACAATATTTTTTAGTTTTTGCTATAATAAATATCCCATTTTTAAAAAAAAAAAAGATTTTTTTCCTCAGTTTAGGCCGATACGTATTCTTCTACATATTTTTGGTAAAAAAAAAAAAAAAAAAAAATCGCAATAAGCGTATATTGATCGGTTTGCGCAAAAGTTATAGCGTCTACAAAATAGGGGATAGATTTATTGCATTTTTTTTTTTTTTTTTTTACTAGTAATGGCGGGGATCTGCGATTTTTTTTTTTCGTGACTGCGACATTGCGGCGGACACTTCGGACACTTTTGACACATTTTTGGAACCATTCACATTTACACAGCGATCGTTGCTATAAAATTGCAATGATAACTGTGTAAATGTGACTGGCAGGGAAGGGGTTAACACTAGAGGGCGCTGGAGGGGTTAATGTGTGTCCCTATAGGAATGATTCTAACTGTAGGGGGAGGGGACTTAAGGGGAGGAGACTGATCATGTGTTCCTCTGTACTGGGATCACATGATCGGTCTCCTCTCCACTGACAGGACGTGGAGCTGTGTGTTTACACACACAGCTCCACGGTCCCGCCCGGTCCCGTTGTTTTAACGGGCAATCGCGGGTGCCCGGCGGACATCGCGGCCGCCGGCACTCGCACCGGGTCCCGAGCGATGCCGCGGGCGCGCGCCCCCCCAGGCGGCCGGGAATCCGAGGACGTCATATGACGCCCACCCAGGATGGTAGATCCAAATTGTGGGCGTCATATGACTATGGAGCGGTGTTGAAGTGGTTAAACACTATGGTTGCTTATAACTGAATTTTACAGTTATAAGCAACCATTTTTTTTTCTGAATAAGAACTACTCAGTGTTTACTATTGTGATTAGCTGTAACTGACCACAGTTAATCACATGGTACAGATGGGCTAGGATTGGCCAGTTTATACCATGTGATGACTGTGGCCAATCACAGAGCTCAACACAACAGTACACAATGAAAGGCATGAATGTGATGCAATGAAAATGTCATTATCTGCTGCAGAAAAGTGCTTGACATTTTCCAAACCGATTTTGGGGCCCCATATCTCGGGGGCCACTTAGTGGTAGGAACCCCATTGAATATGTTGTAGTGCTAGTTCCACTGGGATCTCTAATATAAATATATATATATCTATATCTATATCCCGTATTAATCGGCGTATAACACGCACTTTTTCCCCCTTAAAATCGGGGGAAAGTCGTGGGTGCGTGTTATACGCCGATACCCCCCCAAAAAATGACAAAAATTGCAAGTGCTGCCGAAAAAACCCGAAGCGCGGCCGAAAAAGAACAAAGCGCCCCCGGAAAAAGCCGAGCAGACTCTGCTCTGCTCGTAGTCCCGCCTCCCTGCGCTCGCTCCGGAAACAGCAGGGTGGCGGGACCGCGAGCTTAGCCGTCCGAGTCGGCTCGGCTTTTTCCGGGGGCGCTTCGGTCTTTTTCGGCCGTGCTTCGGGTTTTTTTTTTTTTGGCGGCGCACGCGACAGCGTCTCGGCGGCAGGAAATTTGAACCAGGAAAAGAATGAATATGACGCTGGCAAGTTACAATGATGCTGGGCAAGGCTGCAAATGACGCTTAAATGTAAGTTGTTTTTTTTTCCCTAAACTTCCCTCCTAAAACTTTTGTTCCTTAAAATGCCCTCCTAATCTTGGGGTGCGTGTTATACGCCGATAAATACGATTATATATATATATATATATATATATATATATACACATATACATACATATACACACAGTCTCTCTCTCTATAATAATATATATATATATAATATATATATATATATATATATATATATATATATATATATATATATATATATATATATATATCTATCTCTCCCTCTATATATCTCCATCTATAATCTCACACATGTATTTTTACCCCAAAAAGTAAAATTTTTAAAACCGCTGCGCAAATACTGTGCGACATTAAAAATTGCAATGATCGCCGTTTTATTCCTTCGAGTCTCTGCAAACGTTCCAAGTAATTTTCTAGCAAAAAATACTGAATTTTAACTTGCAAACAAAAGATGCCAGGAAAGGTCTGGTCTTCACATGGATAGATATAGATAAGAAAAAACACTTCCACTGAAAGGTTTACCTGTAATGCAAAACATTTTTATTTGGGATTTATTTTTTAGTTTTTTTAAACTTGAGCTCTATTTTGAAATATTATTGAAATGACAGAAACAGCGGTAAGTGAAATATGATGTTCGGATTGCAATCATTGTCTCCAGCTTCCAACATGAGAACTGAAATGATTATTGATTGTGAAACACCAGAAGCCTCACTTATGAAATGTATCCACATGGAAAGTGCGTCTCCCATAGCAACCAGGGTAACCTGACCTAACAGGAGTCTCTATGGCAAAACACTTCCTACCCCCATGCTTGACTTACAATGATCTCAGTCGGTCGCCGGGGGAACAGAGCTCTGCATATAAATACAATACAGAGCTCCGTCCTGAGGGAGGGTAAAGTGATGGATTTTCTTTCCCTGCAAAGCAGGGAAAAGAAAATCCATCACATCCCTAAGTAAAAACAGGACACAAACACTGGCTAGGCACACAGTTAACCCTTTGATTGCACCTGATGTTTAACCCCTTCCCAGCCAGTGTCATTAGTACAGTGACAGTGCAAATTTTTAGCACTGATTACTGTATTAGCGTCACTGGTTACCACAAAGTGTCTGTTAGTGTCCGATTGTTTGCTGCAATATCGCCGCCATTACTGGCATTAAAATATAAAAAATTTAAAAAAAATTCCAGTATATATCCCATAGTATGTAGACGCGATAACTTTTGCGCAAACCAATCGATATACGCTTACTGGGATTTTTTTTATTACCAAAAATATGTAGCAGAATTCATATTGGCCTAAATATATGATGAAATTTAGATTTTTTTTATTGGATTGGTTTTATAGCAGAAAGTAAAAAAAAATTCTTTATTTTTTTTTTAATTGTTGGCTTTTTTTATTATAGCGAAAAAAATAAAAAGCTAACATCGTTAATGTAGCAACTGTAAACTTGGCCATACACCACCCCAGACCTGGGAGACCTTGTGTGTCATCGGCATGGGGTCAAGCTAACGCCATTGATGTAGCAACAGTAGCCCTGGCCGTACACTGATCAACATTTGGCCGTTTCATCACCAACGTCTTTTGACGAAACGCGTTGGAAAAAATTATTTGTCAGTGAATGCAACCAATCTTACCTGCTTGCCCTTATTTATTACAGTGTCTTGGGGAAGTCTGCACCACCCTGAAGAGAAAAAAAGGGGGCATCAGACCGGCAATGAAGACTCTGGCACTGAAACACTTTGATAAATAAGACTGAGTGTGCTGGGGAGTGTCCATCTCTGAGTTACGTGTATTCTTTGCTAGAAGACAATGGAGACTGAAATGGTATTTGTGGATCTTGAAGAATTCTAAACACGGCATAAAAAGGGAAGGAATGACTTTATACTCACAATGCACCCACTGCAGGGGGGGGGGGGGATGTTTACAGTATTTATGTGCCCAGATATGGTCTACCCACTGAAGAAATCACAGTTCTGCTGATCAATAAGCCACATCCCTCTCATCCAATCCCCTCAATCATTAGTACAAGAACCCAATATGCAGCAGCATTTCCACCGAGGCCTGTCCCCCCGATCGACGTGTCCACCAGCCAGCAGAGTTTTAGCAGGAAGAAGTCTCTGCTCCGCCTTCTCAATCTCACGGCTTCCGCTCCCCCTAGAGGACGGCGTGTCCCATCACAGGAAATTCTTTGCCATGGCATTCAATGTCCTGACTTTGGCCACATCGGCAACCTTGATGGCATATTCTGAGGTAGTGATGGTGGCTCCCATACATACGGAGTGGTTCCTGGGAAACAGAAAACAGCGTGATCACAGAAGATTCCTTGAAAGTAGTGGTGCGCCAAAATGAAAGTGGTGGACTGAAACCGAAAATTCAGGATGCACTTTGTCGAAAAGAACAGTTTATAATTTTTTTTTTTTTTTTTAAAATATAGATTTTTTATTATTATATGTGTAGATTTTTTTTTTAATTAATAGATTTTGAAGCGCTTTTGCGTTAAAAATCCACAAGAAAAGCTGAAGAAAAATGCATCCCTTTAACCCGTTCAATACCAGGCACTCACACACTGTACCCATATGACATTTTTAGCATTTGTTCACACAAAAATAGAGCTTTTTGGTGTTATTTAATCACCAATTGGTATTTTAATTTTTTTTTTTTTTTTTTTTTTTTAACAAAAGGCAAAAATGTTTTTATAGGATATACACCTTTTTTTTTTTTTTTTATATGTATGTAAAAGTATGTAGTGACTGGTTATGTGATTTAAAATGATTTTTTTTTATTTTTTTATTATTGCTTGTCTACTTTATAAATGTTGTCTTGTTTTATTTTTTTTATTGTGATTGTTTAATTGGATTTGTAAACACCTTTTCTAAAAAATTTATAAAAAAATAAAAGAATTCAAAAAAACGAAACAGAAAATTCAGGATGCACTTTTGAGTGACAATTACAATTAAGTCATGTAATGCTGTACCCATATGAATTTTTTTTATAATTTTTTCACACAAATAGAGCTTTTTGGTAATATTTAAATCACCAAATGGTATTTTAGTTTTTGTTAAACAAAAAAAGGCCAAAAATGTTTTTTTTAAAAAACGTGTTTTTTTTGTTTGGTCGCTTTGATAGGATTATTGGATATACACCTTTTTTATTTATATGTATGTAATGTATGTAGTGGTTGGGTATGGGATTTAAAAGGATTTAATATTTTTTTTATTATTGCTTGTCTACTTTATAAATGTTGTCTTGATTTTTTTTTTTTTTATTGTGATGTATTGTAATTAATTGTATTTCGTTTTTTTTAAACAAAAAAGGCTAAAAATGTTTTTTAAAAAAAACTTGTTTTTTTTGTTTGTTTGGTCACTTCGATAGGATTATAGGATATACACCTTTTTGTATTTATATGTATGTAATTGTATGTAATGTCATTGAAAAGGATTTTTTTTTTTGCTTGTCTACTTTATAAATGTCGTCTTGTTTTTTTTTTTTTTTTTTTTTGTGTGATGTATTGGATTTGTAAATCCCTTTCTATAAAATTAATAAAAAAAGAACTTAAAACGAAACCAAAAATTCAGAATGCCCTTTTGAGTGACAATTACAATTAAGTCATGTAATGCTGTACCCATATGACATTTTTATAATTCTCTCACACAAATAGAGCTTTTTGGTGATATTTAAAATCACCAAATGGTATTTCAGTTTTTGTTAAACAAAAAAAAGGCCAAAATTTTTTAAAAAAACATGTTTTTTCTTTGTTTCTGTTGCAAAATTCTGCAAATAAAAAAAAAATAAAAAATTCTGAGGGGCCTGGCTTAACCTCGGACGAAGATGGCCGCTCAACTCCCGAGCTCCCGCTCACAGAGCCAACTTTCGTGTTTCCACGGGAGGTATTAAGCGCAGTCAAACGCCCAAAATACCATGGGAACATCCTCCCGCAGCTCCTCCACCTCGCGGTCTCGATCTCTCTGCTATTTAAGTTGGAGGATTGACACCATCCCAGACATGTTCCGGTTACAAGCGGGCAATATGGAGCCCACACAGAGCGGGCAGCCGACCTCTAGTCAGACACCAGCAGGAATGTCCCTCTCACATCCTCCTCCTAATAAGATCACACTAATGCCGCCAGCACTCCGGCCTTACCAATCTCCACTCAGTGGGAGCAGAGATTAAAGAAACCCTGACCCAGGCAGCAACCACGGACCTCCGCATTGACATCCAGTCAATCGTGGGAAGGGTGCAGGAGGTTGAAAGAGTACAGGCATTACATCTCACCTCGATCCGCAGGGCCCACCAAACCATTGATACACACCTCCCTTGCAACTCTGGGATCTAAATAGGCATGTGGAGGATCTTGATAACTGTGGTAGACGCCACAATTTGAGACCGAGAGGCCTCCAAGAAACTATTCATGCAGAACTACAAATCAACAGTTGTATGTGTGACAGACCTAGCCGGGACACAGGCTTTTTGAGAGGACTAAATGCGAGCCTCCTGCCAAACGATTATGGGCCCTGGATTTTAAGGGGCACAGGGTGAAGGAGAACCCCAGTCAGATTCAATGCTGTATATATGTGTATATATAATGTGTGTGGTCTCATGCTGTTGGGACATACACTCTCAGATGCTAGTGTCATGAACTCAATATGTTAATTGAGAGAGCTGATCACATTGTCCTCTGTAGGAGACAGTCCGTCTGTTACTGGTGGTCTCCTGCTATTGTGATGAAATGTCTTGTGGTGGTAATTATGATAATTTATAATCAACTGTGTTTATCTCGGTGACAAGTCTGACTTGTAGTGAAATCCTGATGAGTCACATCGGCTGCTTATAGAGATTAGTTAATTAGTTTATGTTAAGTTGTTACAGGTGTATTGTTAGAGTAATATGAGCAGGAGGGGGGATCTCCTCTCCTACTGTGTATAAATGTGAGTTTGGCTTTGTAATAAATCAGTTCATGTTGAGCAACTAAGCAAGTGTCGTCTCATTTGCTGCTTGGGAGCGGTTGGAATATCCGATATCTGTATCCAGACTGGAAGGAAGTGATATATGACGAACGCACTCAAGAGGAGTGTAGGGACGTTCCGTCACAGTATGCATCTTCAATAACTTTCTGGACAGACCCCCCCCCACCTCCCCAATAGGGATGGAGAGGATTCATCGCACTCTCCGACCTCAGGGTAAGGACTCAGATCCACCCAGGGATGTCATTTGCCACAAAATTGATTGATTATCAGCTTAAGGAAGAAATCCTGAGAAAGGCACGAAATAAAACCCCAGATTTCACATGACGGCACAGAGCTACGCTTGTTCCAGGATCTTTCCAATATCACACTCCAGCGACACGGAGAACTTCAGCCCGTTTTAGACGTCCTCCGCACAAAAGGGATTCCCATACAGGTGGAAGTTTCCCTTCTGCCTGTCAGCGACATCGCAGGGCCGCACAGCCCTCCTCAGAGTAGAGCTGCACGATTCTGGCTAAAATGAGAATCACGATGCTTAGAAGATAGATCACGATTCTCTCACGATTCTCGCAGCGTTTTCGTTTTTTTAATTCATTGAAGTGTATTTTTTTCCCAAAAAATTGCGTTTGAAAGACCGCTGGGCAAATACAAAATAAAATATTGGAGCAATTGCCATTTTATTCCCTAGGGTCTCTGCTTAAATATATATAAATGTGTGGGGGTTCCAAGTAATTTTCTAGCAAAAAATATTGAGAAAAAATATTGTCAGAAAAAGATTTAGACTTTAAGTGGTTAAACTTCCTGCATTTTACATGTTGTTGAAAACTTGGCAGACTGCCCTGATTTTTTCTTTACAAACATAAGTGTATCCCTTTGATCCAAGAAGGAAGCTTAGTTACATTTCATATTAAAAACTTGGCAGACTGCCAGGATGTTTTCTTTTGACAGCTGAGTGAGCAGCTAAGTCTCTCCACTTGTTATATGAAAGAATCGACAAACTCTGCAATAGAGATCGTCAGAGGGGGTTGAATCGAGATCACGATTTTTTAAGGATTAATTGTGCAGCTCTACCTCAGAGTGCCAGAGGATCTACTTCACTTTTGTGATACACCTTTAAAGGAGGTGCCAGATTGGTATGCTAAATTCCGTCCGCCGGTTACAAAACCAAAACAACTTAGGAGGTGAACCCAGGAAGTTCGCTACCTGGAGACAACGATCACCCTCAGAAACACGCCCTAAGATACCCCCAATCCTGATGCCTATCGGGGATCGAGCCCCATGAGAGTACCTCAAACCCGCAGAGCTCGCCGTGGTCGTTAACCACTTCAGCCCCGGAAGAATTTACCCCCTTCCTGACCAGAGCGTTTTCTGCGATTCGGCACTGCATCGCTTTAATTGACAATTGTGCGGTCGTGCGTCGTTGTACCCAAACAAAATTGACGTCCTTTTTTCCCACAAATAGAGCTTTCTTTTGGTGGTATTTGATCGCCTCTGCAGTTTTTAATTTTTTGCTATATAAACAAAAAAAAAAAGCGACAATTTTGAAAAAAAAAAATAAAAAAAAAATAAAAAAAAAAAAAAAAAAAAAAAAATAAAAAAAAAAAAAAAAAAAACAACACAATATTTTGTACTTTTTGCTATAATAAATATGCAAAAGACCGATGGAGCATACACACGGTCGCATTTTTCCGACAAAAAGCTCTCAGAGTTTTGTTGGCGGCATTTCCGATCGCGTGTACGCGGCATAAGGCACTCAATCTCCGTCTCAGTCATCTATTCAATTCTTCATATACAAATATATAATCAAAACAGGAATAGAATACCTCAACCCTTGACCAGAGAACACTCTGACTCACAATATCCAACCCATAGTTTTATACTGGGAATATGGGACTTGGAACCTCATAACAGAACCCATGATGGCCGTGGGAGACTTACCCGAATCTCGAACCCAGTGATACTTCTTACAGCGATCCCCATACACCTCTTGGGTTTAACTTAGTAGACTGAATACCCAGAATGAGACGAGGTTCATACGTGAATAAAGTAACGTAAATCCTCCCCTAATGATGTATTAGGCGAACAAGTAAATTTGCCTCTTTGTTGCCCCCCTAGTGATCTCACTAGACAGCCTTACCAAAACGGATATCTCATTAGAGATATGGATAGAACTACACGGATGAGGTAATGCAAACAACATCAAGCCAAATATGGGCCTCAGATGCAGCCCGTCTGTGCCCATCTTGCCAGTGCCCAAATCAGAGCGGCGATCTCTGTGTGTCACGGAGCTGCATTTGAATTGCCCGGGTCGCAGTGACGTTGTCCCGCCTCCTGTAATCACGTGACACTGATTCAATGTCCCACCATTGGATCAAAGTGCCGTCTGTCACAGGAGGCGGGACATTGTTACTGCGGTCTGTGTAGTTAAGCTCCGTGACACACGGAGATCGCGGCGAGGAGGGAGGGGGGGGGAAGAGAGGAGAGGAGAGGATGGCGCCTAGACCCCTCCCTTCTTACGCACAACGCGATAGTACCCCGAAATTGACAAAAGATTACTCAAATATTTTCTTGAAAATGATTCACCAGACATATCACCGATGCCGAGATGGGAAGCGCACAAATGCACCATTAGAGGCTACTTGATCGTAATCTCCGTAAAACGCAAAAGAGAAAGACAATCCTACATTAATAACAACTCATCCACATATTGGAAAGGGCACAAAAATCTACACAAGCAGCAGTCTCATTACATGAACTTGTCCAAGTCAGAACAGAACTATATAAAAAGACTAAAACAAAAAACTATACTAAACTTGTTTTACATACTAGGACTGCTTATAGTAGTGAGTTTCACTGCTATACGCAAATATTTTTACTAAATGACAGTGTGCAGACACTGTATTGTTGCAATTAGCTGTAATTGGCAACAGCTAATCACATTGTACAAATGGGCTGTGAGTGGCCCTGTCTGTACCATGTGATCACTGTGACCAATCACAGCTAACAACACAATTGTATACAATGAATGGCATGAAACGGACATTCAATTCTCATCGGACATGTGTGAACCCAGGAAGTTCTGTTTATTTGGTGCCTGTACTGACCAATCCGATCCCTTTCTTTCCCACGTTTCAGGCCGGAATCACATAGGTGCAGCCGCCGTATGCAGCCTCGGGGTCCGGTGCGTTTCTGTTCACCGATTTAGGTCCGAATTTTTGCCTGAATTCGCACCTGAACCGGATCCAGAAATGCATAGGATTTGGACCAAATACTGAACCCAATAGTGGGCCTGGACCAAATACTGGACCCAATAGTGGGCCAGGACCAACTACTGAACACAATAGTGGGCCAGGACCAAATACTGGACCTTGACCAAATCCTGGACCCAATAGTGGGCCTGGACCAAATACTGGACCTGGACCTGAACCTAATCCTGGACCAAATACTGGACCTTAACCAAATCCTGGACCCAATAGTGGGCCTGGACCAAATACTAGACCTGAACCTTATCCTGGACCAAATACTGGACCTGAACCTAATCCTGGACCAAATACTGGACCTGAACCTAATCCTGGACCAAATACTGGACCTGAACCTAATCCTGGACCAAATACTGGACCTGAACCTAATCCTGGACCAAATACTGGGCCTGAACCTAATCCTGGACCAAATACTGGGCCTGAACCTAATCCTGGACCTGAACCTAATCCTGGACCAAATACTGGACCTGAACCTAATCCTGGACCAAATACTGGACCTGAACCTAATCCTGGACCAAATACTGGACCTGAACCTAATCCTGGACCCAATACTGGACCTGAACCAAATACTGGACCTGAACCTAATCCTGGACCAACTACTGGACCTTAACCAAATCCTGGACCCAATAGTGGGCCTGGACCAAATACTGGACCTGAACCTAATCCTGGACCAAATACTGGACCTGAACCTAATCCTGGACCAAATACTGGACCTGAACCTAATCCTGGACCAAATACTGGACCTGAACCTAATCCTGGACCAAATACTGGACCTGAACCTAATCCTGGACCAAATACTGGACCTGAACCTAATCCTGGACCAAATACTGGACCTGAACCTAATCCTGGACCAAATACTGGACCTGAACCTAATCCTGGACCAAATACTGGACCTGAACCTAATCCTGGACCAAATACTGGACCTGAACCTAATCCTGGACCAAATACTGGACCTGAACCTAATCCTGGACCAAATACTGGGCCTGAACCTAATCCTGGACCAAATACTGGGCCTGAACCTAATCCTGGACCAAATACTGGGCCTGAACCTAATCCTGGACCAAATACTGGGCCTGAACCTAATCCTGGACCAAATACTGGGCCTGAACCTAATCCTGGACCTGAACCTAATCCTGGACCAAATACTGGACCTGAACCTAATCCTGGACCAAATACTGGACCTGAACCTAATCCTGGACCAAATACTGGACCTGAACCTAATCCTGGACCAAATACTGGACCTGAACCAACTCTTGGACCAAATACTGGACCTGAACCATATCTTGGACCAAATACTGGACCTGAACCAAATCTTGGACCAAATACTGGACCTGAACCAAATCTTGGACCAAATACTGGACCTGAACCAAATCTTGGACCAAATAAAATACTGGACCCAATACTGGATCTGAACCAAATCCTGGACCCAATACTGGACCGAATCCTGAGGCTGGGTTCACACTCTGTGCGGATCTGCAATACTACACTGGGTCTGGGAGCTCCTTCTCTATGCGTTTTCATTGCTGCCGATTTCTCCCTGTGCATCGTATTGGAGGCAGCATGATCAGAGTCACTACTTCCAGACACCTTAGATTGTGGCTGCCCGGATCATTGAACGTATTTTCATGAGTATCCATCGGTCGTTCTAAGAACCGGCCCGTTATACATCACTTAGGCCAGTGATGGCGAACCTTGGCCCCCCAGATGTTTTGGAACTACATTTCCCATGATGCTCTGGCACTCTGCAGTGTAGTGGAGCATCATGGGAAATGTAGTTCCAAAACATCTGGGGGGGCCAAGGTTCACCATCACTGACTTAGGCTATAGATCTTTAATATTGTGGTATTGTGGCTGTGCTGTGTACCTGTATTTCATTAATGATTCCTTGGTAGATCGGGCTGAACAGTGGAACTCTTCAACTCCAGTGCCCTCCAGGATTCTGTGCAGATTCCTCTCTGTTATACCGCCCCCTACAGGAACAGAAAGTCACATATTTCATTAAAAAGCCCTATTAGGCCCATATAATTTATTACTGTAATACAGACAAAATCACATGTGGTCTGACATGCCCCCCTCCCCCATACCACCCAATTACTGTAATGCAGCCAGGCTTACCTGTGGTCTGACACACCCAATTCTTTTACTTTTTGCTATAATAATTATCCCCCCAAAAATATATAAAAAAACAATTTTTTTCCCTCAGTTTAGGCCGATATGTATTCTTCTACATATTTTTGGTAAAAAAATAAAAATAAAAAAAATAAATTGCAATAAGCGTTTATTGATTGGTTTGCGCAAAAGTTATAGCGTCTACAAATAGGGGATAGATTTATGGCATTTTTATTATTAATTTTTTTTATTTTTTTTTATTAGTAATGGCAGTGATCTGCGATTTTTATCGTGACTGCGACATTATGGCGGACACTTGACACCATTTTGGGACCATTGTCATTTATATCGCGATCAGTGCTATAAAAAATGCACTGATTACTGTGTAAATAACACTGGCAGGGAAGGGGTTAACCACTAGGGGCGATCAAGGGGTTAAGTGTGTCCTAAGGAGTGACTGTGCGGGGGATTGGCTACCTAGGACATGAGAGCGATCACTGCTCCCAATGACAGGGAGCGGTGATCTCTGTCACGACACAAGGCAGAATGGGGAAATGCCTTGTTTACATAGGCACTTCCCCGTTCTGAGGCACACAATCGCCGGGAGACCGGCGAACATCGAGTCCAGCGGTCCCACGGGCACGGTCACACTGTACACGGCGGCGTGCGCCTGCTATCCCGCCTCTTAAAGGGGACGTACAGGTACGCCCATTTGCCCACTGCTGCCATTGTGCCGACGTATATATGAGCGCAGCGGTCGGCAATTGGTTAAAGCACCCCCATCCCTCCGTGCTCAGACACAGAATCGAACGCACACGCAAGTCACGCACATATATGTAAATGGTGTTCACACCCCACATGCGAGTTGTTGCTGTGAATGTTCGAGTGGGAGCAATAATTTGAGCGCTAAACCTCCTCCAACTCTAAACAGGCAACCTATAAACATTTTTACAGCGTCATCAATGTAGATTTTTTTAAGTCTGGTAGTTTGTTGCCATTTCACGAGTGTGCACAATATTAAAAAGTGTGACATGTTAGATATCTGGTAAATAGGTAGGTGGGGGACAGGAAAGGGGATTGTAACGGTACCATATAGTAAAAGGGAACACTCGTGATTTTTTAGTAAAAATAAGAAAATTGTATTGTTTGAAAAAATATACAATAAAGACAATACCATATAAAAATATGTGAATCAGCCAGCATGAAGCCCACTAAACAAGGGGGAAAAAAAGCTTCACAAATGGCTGAAACACCATATACAGCCTGTAATCCTTTAGATATCAAGTTGAAGACCTATACAAATCTATAGATCGGGGGTACAGTTGTAATTTCAGATGAGAACGACCGACATGTTTTTATATGGTATTGCCTTTATTGTATATTTTTTCAAACAATAAAATTTTCTTATTTTTACAAAAAAATCACGAGTGTTCCCTTTTACTATATGGTACCGTTACAATCCCCTTTCCTGTCCCCCACCTACCTATTTACCATTTAAATCCGGGATGAGGTACCTTTCATAGTGAGTATTCCATGCCCCCCCTTCTATGTTAGATATCTATTTACTCGATGTAACATCATCTTTCATATTTTACAAAACTATTGGGGTGTGTGTGTGTGTGTGTATATGTATGTATGTATGTATGTATGTATGTATGTATGTATGTATATATATATATATATATATATATATATATATATATATATATATATATATATATATATATATATATATATATTTTATTATATTTTTTTTTTTCTTAAATCATTAAAAATGTATTTATTTTTTTTAAACTGCTGCGCAAATACTGTGCGACATAAAAAAATTGTCTCTGCAAAAAAAAAAATATATAATGTTTTAGAGGTTAGAAGTAATTTTCTAACAACAAAAAAATACAAATTTACACTTGTTAACAAAAAGTGCCAGAAAAAAAGCCTGGTCTTCAAGTGGATAATAATTCTAAATTGACATGAAATCACACACTTTTTATGCATGACGGTGAATTTTCTTACCTGGCATCACTATGATCCGGCCTTTAGCCTAAAATAAAATAAATACTGTTATGTCAAGAATGGCGATATGAATCTCCAGAGACTTAGGTAGAGCATAATGGAGTAAAAAAATATATAAAAATAAAAAAAAAAGAAGAAGAAGAAGAAGAAGAAAAGAAGAAGAAGAAGAAGAAGAAGAAGAAGAAGAAGAAGAAGAAGAAGAAGAAGAAGAAGAAGAAGAAGAAGAAGAAGAAGAAGAAGAAGAAGAAGAAGAAGAAGAAGAAGAAGAAGAAGAAGAAGAAGAAGAAGAAGAAGAAGAAGAAAGAAGAAGAAGAAGAAGAAGAAGAAGAAGAAGAAGGAGAGGCTCGATTTACTAAAGGTAAATAGACTGTACACTTTGCATAGTGCAGTTGCTCCAGAGCTTAGTAAATGAGCTCTTGCGGTCTTTCATCATCCAATCACGTGCAAGCAATAACAATTTTTTATTTCCTTGCATGCGATTGGGTATTCTTTGTAAAAAGTGACGCTTCCCCTCATTTACTAAGCTCTGGAGAAACTGCACTTTGCAAAGTGCACAGTCTATTTGCCTTTAGTAAATGAACGCCATTGTATAAGAAGAGCTTTCCATCGGTGTACATGGAGTGGAAACAGCGCCAAATCTTACCTGCTCCACCAATCTCTTTATTAGAGGCAAGCCTTCCAGTGCAGAGCTGTCACACCCGCTGGTCAGCACCCGTTCAAACCCCAACGATATCAAAGTCTCCATCGCTAACAGCGGGTCATACACCATGTCAAACGCTGCAACAGAATAACAGAGACGACGTTGTACCTGGACTCACACATTACTCTTACTAAGAGGTTACATCATAAATAGGGACTTTTTATGTATGTATGTATGTATGTATGTATGTATGTATGTATGTATGTATGTATGTATGTATGTATATATATATATATATATATATATATATATATATATATATATATATATATATATATATATATATATATATATATATATACACACACACACACACACACACACACACACACACACACACACACACACAGTATAAGTCGAGGCACCTAATTTTACCACAAAAAAACTGGGAAAACGTATTGACTCGAGTATAAGCCTAGGGTGAGAAATGCGCAGCTACTGTAAGTGGAAAAAAGAGGGTCAACAATGCCCATTTGCAGCCATAGGTCCCCCGAACTTCAAACTTGGTAGTTAAGGGTTCCTAAATTTGGGGTCTCTGGACCCAAAGGGTCCCAAAATGACATTGCTGCAGATAGACACAGTTGACCAACTTTGGGGCCCCGTATCTCGGGGTCACTTGGTGCTAGGAACCCCATCTATTTGGGTATGTTGTAGTGCTAGTTCCACTGGGTTTGCACACCAAATTTGGGGTTCCTAGCACCAAGTGGCCCCGAGCGACTTTGGGGCCGCTCGGGGCCACTTGGTGCTAGGAACCCCAAAGATACGGGGCCCCAAAGTCAGGTCGGAAAATGTCTTTCTCTGCTGCAGAAAAGTGCTTGACTCGAGTACAAGCCGAGGGGGGCATTTTCAGCACAAAAAAAATGTGCTGAAAAACTCAGCTTATACATACATACATACATACATACATACATACACACATACACACACACACACACACACACACACACACACATATATATATATATACATACACACACACATACACACACACACCCACACACACACACACAGTACGTGATCCAACGCTTCCAGGAAGGGGGCGCTCATGCGCGCCGCCGGCTGCTTGCTCCCGTTGCGACTACTACACAGCGGAACCATCTGCCTATGTTAAGGCAGATCGCCGTTCTGACGGGAGGGAAGGGATGGAATTTGTGTCCCTGCGACCACACACAGTATAGTGCAACAAAAAAAAAAACACTGGCTAGGCACACTGCTAACCCTTTGATCGCGCCCCCTGATGTTACCCTCCTTTCCAGCCAGTGTCATTAGTCCAGTGACCAGGGTTTTTTTCAGCAGGAACGCGGCAGAATGCAGTTCCAGCACTGAATGTATGCAATGGCAAGAGGTGCTGGGTTGTGCTGGAGGGTCTACTGATACTGGCTGCAGGGTGGATCTATTGTCACTGGAGGGGGTCTGTTTTTGCCCGGGGGAGGGGGTATTGTTGCTACTGGGGGATCTATTTTTGGAGGGTTGTCTATTGTTGCTGGGGAGGGTTATTGTTGCTGCAGGGGAATCTATTGCTGCTGGGGGGTTAGTTGTTGATCTACTGTTGGGGGGGGGGGAGGCACATGCACCGTTCAGGAGATATTTATAGTACATGCACCCGGAGATGTCACCGTTCCTTCAGAGTCCTGTGCCACAGATGGGGGGGGGGGTTCCTGCACGCACACGTGGGAGTGACGTCATCGCGGCTCCGGCCGCTCACACAGCCAGAGCCTGCGAACCCAGACAGGTGAAGGAAAAAAAAAAAAACTCAGATCACCACCATTACTAGTAAAAACAAAGAAAAAAAAAAAGTCCTTAAATCTAATGTTTTATAGCAGAAAGTAAAAAAAAATTTTTTATATATATATATATATATATATATATATATATATATATATATATATATATATA
Source organism: Lithobates sylvaticus (assembly GCA_028564925.1). NCBI lineage: Eukaryota > Metazoa > Chordata > Amphibia > Anura > Ranidae > Lithobates > Lithobates sylvaticus. Next base: position 17,144,938 of record CM053036.1, on the reverse strand, counting down.
TATATATATATATATATATATATATATATATATATATATATATATATATATATATATATATATATATATATATATATATATATATATATATTTATTTATATATTTTTTTTTTTAATTGTCAGTCTTTTTTTGTTATAGCGCAAAAAATTTAAACCGCAGAGGTGATCAAATACCACCAAAAAAAAGCTCTATTTGTGGGAAAAAAAAAAGGACATCAATTTTGTTTGTGTACAGCATCGCATTACTGCGCAATTGTCAGTTAAAGCGACGCAGCACCGTATCGAAAAGAATGGCCTGGTCATTAAGGAAGGTAAATCTTCCGGGGCTGAAGTGGTTTTATTGTCAGCTAATAAATAAAAAAAGAATTCCAGTCCATTAGAAGAAGGAGGGACACTGTATCCAGGCAGATTTACTACAAGGGCCCACTCTGACTTTGGAGTATAAAATCAACAATCATTATGGCGGAAGGCTGGATGCTACTCACCTCGATGGAAAGTGACAGGAAGGGGGCGAGAGACAGCTGTAAAAAAAAAAAAAATTTAAAAAATATATTATTAATAATAATAATTTGCTTATATTGCAAACAGAGCCCAAAAACCCGCCATACTCACATCTGAAAGTGAATCTTTGACTTACTATAACCTTAAACTGCACCAGTGTCTTAACAGGTGAAATAATGGCAGCTGTCGTCAGCTGTCCCAACCAGGAAAGACCATGCTAAGAGACTGTTGCTGTTCCAGTATTCTGTTTCTCCGACATCAGGCTGATGTGTGGCGCTGAGACTTCCTCAGATCTATAGAGGCATGCAGGCTGGACAGGTAGGCCTACAAAGCCTGTTCCTACAAAGCCAGGAGGACTTTAGCTAACTTCACCCTGGCATTGCCAAATATGTCATTTCTATGCAAACGCTGTCCTCTATGGTGAGGCTGTTTGCACTTGCATATAACTATATTCTATATGGTACACTGGTTGCCTAACCCAATTTTTTTTTGCTTTTAACAAAGCCGATTTAACGGTTTCCAGGTGAGTTGGTGGTCCCTCAGGTTCAGGTGCATAGCAAGATATCGCTGCTGCAGGGCAAAAACAAGATGTTAGGTTCAGGGGTACAGCTTCGGGGGTTCTCTATGCGCAGAGTTCAGGGGGGCTCTATGCACAGAGTGCAGGGTTCAGGGGGGCTCTATGCACAGAGTTCAGGGGGGCTCTATGCACAGAGTGAAGGGTTCAGGGGTGCTCTATGTACAGAGTGCAGAGTTCAGGAGGGCTCTATGTACAGAGTGCAGAGTTCAGGGGTGCTCTATGTACAGAGTTCAGGGGGGCTCTATGTACAGAGTGCAGAGTTCAGGGGGGCTCTATGTAAGAGTGAAGGGTTCAGGGGTGCGCTATGTACAGAGTGCAGAGTTCAGGAGGGCTCTATGCACAGAGTGCAGAGTTCAGGGGGGCTCTATGCACAGAGTGCAGAGTTCAGGGGGGCTCTATGCACAGAGTGCAGAGTTCAGGGGGGCTCTATGCACAGAGTGCAGAGTTCAGGGGGGCTCTATGCACAGAGTGCAGAGTTCAGGGGGGCTCCATGCACAGCGTGCAGAGTTCAGGGGGGCTCTATGTACAGAGTGCAGAGTTCAGGGGTGCTCTATGCACAGAGCGCAGAGTTCAGGGGGGCTCTATGCACAGAGCGCAGAGTTCAGGGGGGCTCTATGCACAGAGCGCAGAGTTCAGGGGTGCTCTATGTACAGAGTTCAGGGGTGCTCTATGTACAGAGTTCAGGGGTGCTCTATGTACAGAGTTCAGGGGTGCTCTATGTACAGAGTTCAGGGGTGCTCTATGTACAGAGTTCAGGGGTGCTCTATGTACAGAGTTCAGGGGTGCTCTATGTGCAGAGTTCAGGGGTGCTCTATGTGCAGAGTTCAGGGGTGCTCTATGTGCAGAGTTCAGGGGTGCTCTATGTGCAGAGTTCAGGGGTGCTCTATGTGCAGAGTGCAGGGGTGCTCTATGTGCAGAGTGCAGGGTTCAGGGGTGCTCTATGTACAGAGTTCAGGGGTGCTCTATGTACAGAGTTCAGGGGTGCTCTATGTACAGAGTGCAGAGTTCAGGGGCGCTCTATGTACAGAGTTCAGAGTTCTGCTATCTTTCACAGACTGTCCACATCACACTTCCACCCTGTCGCAGCTCTGACCTCTGCACCATTCCACCGCCCTCATCTATTAGAATGAAGGCAGTGCTGAAGGCAAAAGGAGGTCCAACCCGGTACTAGCAAGGTGTACCATATGAAGTGGCCAGTGAGTGTATATTATATATTCCTTACCAAGTAAATCCATGCACAGTTCTGTATCAATTCTGCCATCCTCTGTCAGGGCTCCAAACACCAGTCCATCCGCCCCGTGGATTTTGGCAAGCCGAATGTCAGCTTTCATCACCTCCACCTCGCGGTCCGAGTAAAGGAAATCTCCTCCCCGCGGCCGAATCATCACAAATACCGGAATCTGCACATACTGCTTCACTATCTGCAACAGACCTAGAAAAACACAAAGAAACCTTTACATACAGCAATAGGGAGTGCTTTGTATTGTAAGGCTTGTACAGGACACCGGGATTGTGTCCTGGAACGGCAGGTACATTTCCCCCATATCTGATTTAGGGGTCTCTAGAACCACTTCAGCTCCGAAAGATTTCCGATACGGCACTGTGTTACTTTAACTGACAATTGCGCGGTCGCGTGACGCTGTACCCAAAATAAAATGGAAGTCCTTTTTACCCACAAATAGAGCTTTCTTTTGGTGGTATTTGATCATCTCTGCGTTTATTTTTTTGCGCTAAATGAAAAAAGACTGACGATTTTGAAAAAAAAAAAATATTTTTTACTTTAAAAAACATATCCAATAAAACATTTTAAAAAAATCTAAATTTCTTCATCGATTTAGGCCAATATGCATTCTGCTACATATTTTTGGTAAAAAAAAAATAAAAAAAAATACCAATAAGTGTATATTGATTGGTTTGCACAAAAGTTATAGTGTCTACAAACTATGGGATATTTTTATTAAATTTGTATTTATTTTTTTACAAGTCATAGCGGCGATCAGCGACTGTGATGATCCCCAAAACACACGTCCCCCACATATACAACAGTAAAATCATGTCCCAATGATTATCTGCAAACATATGTCCGTGATCACGTGAACCAATTATTATACACTTAATGGGATTTTTTTTTTTTTTTTTTACCAAAAACATGTAGCAGAATACATTTTGGATTAAATTTATGACAAAATTTGATTTTATTGGATTTCTTTTAACCACTTTCAGCCCCGGACCAATTTGCAGCCAAAGGACCAGGCCCCTTTTTGCGATTCGGCACTGCGTCGCTTTAACTGACAATTGCGCGGTCGTGCGACGTGGCTCGCAAACAAAATTGCCGTCCTTTTTTTCCCACAAATAGAGCTTTCTTTTGGTGGTATTTGATCGCCCCTGCGGTTTTTATTTATTTTTTGCGCTATAAACAAAAAAGAGCGACAATTTTGAATAAAAAAACGCATTATTTTTTATTTTTTGCTATAATAAATATCCCCCAAAAATATATAAAAAAACTTTTTTTCCTCAGTTTAGGCCGATACGTATTCTTCTACATATTTTTGGTAAAAAAAATAAAAAAATCGCAATAAGCGATTATTGATTGGTTTGCGCAGAAGTTATAGCGTTTACAAGATAGGGGATAGTTTTATAGCATTTTTATTAATCATTTTTTTTTATTAGTAATGGTGGCGATCAGTGATTTTTATTGTAACTGCGACATTATGGCGGACACATCGGACATTTTTGACACATTTTTGGGACCATTGTCATGTATACAGCAATCAATGCTATTTAAATGCATTGATTCCTGTATAAATGACACTGGCAGTGAAGGGGTTAACCACAAGGGGGCAGTGTAGGGGTTAAGTATGCCTAGGGGTGTGTTTCTACTGTGGGGGGGCGTGGCTGTCAGCTAGTGAATGCTGATCTCTGCTCCAATCACAGGGAGCAGAGATCGGCGTCACTAGTTGCTAGGCAGAACGGGGAGATGCTGTCTATTTCGGCATCTCCCCGTTCTGCCTTCCTGTGAGACGATCGCGGGTATCCCCGCGGCGATCGAGTCCGCGGGACCCGCGACCGGCCTCACGGGGGTCCCGACCGGCGCGGGAGCACGCCGCTCCCGATGGCACGGACGGCATTAAGGAGGGACTTATATATACGCCCTCCTGCCTGTCCGTGCCATTCTGCCGACGTACATCGCCGGTCGGGAACCGGTTAAAATAGAATAAAGAAGGGGCGTGTCCGGATGTAACCAGAGCAGGACGTGTTGCTGTGGAGCTCCGCTGATCCTGACCTAATCCATTACCATCCTGTACTAAAAATACCCCACAAAGACTCCAGACTCCCCCCGGCTGCCCCTGGACACCACCTGCATCAGCCCAGGCGAAAATTGCAGAGCTCGGCCGGTGGATCGGGCTCTCTTTGGGCCGCGGCCTACTCCTTGCTGCATCTCCCCGCCGCCATCTTGAGGCCTGTGAGGCCTAACACATCCCCGGCCCCGGGTGCCGTGATCGGCGAGACGTGGGGCGACTGTTCCATCCACCTCAACAGCGGATGCCCCAGGGAGGTACCTGAACTGGGCAGAGAGCCAGAGGACCGCAGGAGGCCCAATCAGGGCCGATCCAGGACGCCGCGACCGGCCGCCATCTTGAGGCCTGCGGTCCCTCCAGCATCCCCGGTCTCGAGTGCCGCGATCGCCCGAGCGGGAGGCGGCTGTCCCATCCGCATCTGTGGCGGTGATCTCCGGGAGGTGGCTAGCCTGTGCGGGGGCCTGGAAGAGCTGCCAGAGGATCCATATCGGCTGTTACCCTGCTGCTACCACCCTGCGGCCTACAGTGACCGGACCATCCTCCATACACAGGTACTGTGCCCCAGGGTGACTGTGCTGCCATCCCAGTGCCTCCTCCATCCATCCCTACAGCTGCTGTGCCTTAAGGTAAACCCTGACCCTGCCAGTGGAGATATCTATGCTGCCATCCCAGTGCCTCCTCCATCTATCTCCATAGCTGCAGTACCCTGAGTAAAACCCTGACCCTGCAAGTGGGGACATCTGAGCTGCCATCCCAGTGCCTCCTCCATCCATCCCTACAGCTGCTGTACCCCAAGGAAAGATCCCTGACCCTGTAAGTGGGGATATCTGATCTTCCCTCCTAGTGCCTCCTCCATCCATCCCTGTACTAACTGTACCCCGAGGCAAGCCCTGACCCTGCATAGTGGGGATATCTCCACCACACCGCCTATCCTGCCTCTTGAGTCCTGGTGCCTGCCTGCTGTCCCCCAACAAAAGCAAGACCCCATCTTGAACAAGGCATACGGCGGATGGGCCCCCCCAAGACCCGCTACTCTCATTCAAAAAAAAAAAAAGGCTTCCCATTCCGCTCCACCAGTGGTCACGTTGTCTGGGCAACGGCCAGCGGCTGAAATGGCGGCGACCACATCAACGGCCGCGGAGTCGGGGGCGGCGGAGTCCCCCACGGGAGCAGAGATCCTGGCGGCCATTACAGCATGCAAGGAAACCCTGACTGCCAAGATTGATTTCCTGACCGTGGATGTCAGCCTCATCCGTCAGGACATGGATAAATTCAGATCCCGTATAGCGGAAGTGGAGGATAGGGTCTCCACGGTAGAAGATGTGGTTCGGTCGGATTCCAGAGAGGTGAGGGCCCTGCAACTACAAGTGAAGGCGCTCCAGGAGAGAGCCATAGACACCGAAAACCGCCTCAGGCGCAACAACATTCGCATACTTGGCCTACCCGAGAGAACAGAGGGCCCCAGAACTGCTGAATTCACAGAACAGTTATTATCCACCCTATTTAATCTGGGCGATACGCCACCCACCTTCGTAGTTGAAAGAGCCCACAGGGTCCCGCCACTCCCTCCCAGACCGGGGGCTCCGCCACGTCCCTTCCTACTACGCTTGTTGAACTACCGTGATCGCGACCGCATCCTGGCGGCGGCTCGAACCATGCCAGACATCAAATATGAAAATGCCAAACTGTCTTTCTTTCCAGATCTCTCCCAAGAGGTGCAGCAGCGCCGTAAGTCGTTCACAGATGTCAGACGTCGACTTCGCGAAAAGGGTATTCGCTTTGGCCTTCTATACCCCAGCAGGCTGAGGGTCACAGATGGGGACAACACCCGTTTCTTCGACACCCCCGAGGCCGCTGCGGCGTGGTTGGATACCCGCTAGTGTCATGGCGCACGCTGGAACTGGGATGGACATGCTGCTTTATGGGACCAGATAAGTACCTTACCCTCCTCTGAAGATCCGCTCCTCTGTCCCTGGTTGACTTTCAGCTTCTCCTATTCTCTCCTCTTGCGGCCTTCTGCACCGCTGCACCTTGCCATTACCCTGACCCTTTATCCTGCATCCTTTGCTAATGGAACTGAGACCAGCTCCTCCTGCCTTAGGAGCTCCAGCAACCTGTATGCAGACTTTTGTCCTTGACCCCTAAACGGGAAACCGTCCCAATTTCCCATCGAGTCACCCCCCCCCTCCCTCACCCAGGTCCCGGTGAGGACTTTGAGGACTTTTGCCAGTTTTGGCAACCCCCCTCCCCCTTTGTTTGGTCCAGGACGTGACCATACTAACCAAGTTTAAAGGGTTTACTGTTGGCAAGTTCTGGGTATAGGCCTGATCTGATCGTTCCCCAGTTCTCGGGATGCCATCAGATGAGGGCAGGGCTGACACTTTTGTGTCATTACAGGTATTGTTTATTAGTTTTGTAAATGTTTATGTTTACTGTTTTTTTTGGTCTTTCACTGGTCGCAATTCTACCTGGCGCAGGTCCCTAGAGTTTTTGCTGCTCCTGAGATGCACAAACGCACCGGTTTCGGCCCTCCTCCCTTTCCCCACCAAACCCCCACACAATGGCGGGACGTGACACCCCCACCTTCAGTGTACTATCCTGGAACGTTCGGGGACTAAACTCCAAGTTTAAGAGAGCGGTGCTCTTCAAATACCTCAAACTGCACTCCCCACATATCGCAATTCTGCAAGAAACGCATCTCGTGGGCAGCAAACTACTGGCATTGAGAAAACCGTGGATCCAGAGAGCCTTTCATGCCTCTTACTCCACATATGCCAGAGGGGTCACCATTTTAATCAGTAAATCCTTCCCTTGTGTAATAGAACATGTTCACACAGACCCCCAGGGCAAATACGTGCTAATAGTGTTTACTGTCTGGGGTATCCGATATATTGTGGTAGGTGTTTACATCCCTCCGCCTTTCTCCTCCTCCACCCTATATACCATTCTAGAGAAAATCACTCCATACTGCCCGGCCAAACTGTTACTTATGGGTGACTTCAATGCCATCCTAGCCCCAGAGCTGGACAAACCTATCCCTCCTAAACAATTTTCCACAGACTTGCTCTCATGGGCAGAGGCATTAGGAGTGTCTGAGGTGTGGAGATGGAAACATCCCACGACCAGAGCATACTCCTGTTTCTCCAACACGCATAAAACTTCTTCCCGCATAGATCTTGCTTTTGCCAACCCGACTATGCTGACAGACATATTGGACGCCTCCTACTTACCCAGCGGACTTTCAGACCACTGCCCCCTACTCCTTAGCATACGTTCTCCGTCCTCTCGCTCCTCGTCCCTTTGGCGCCTGGGGACCCATTGGATCTCCCATGCGGACCTAGCAAATACCATTCCACCACATTTGACAGAATTTTGGGAGCTTAACATAGGGTCCTCCTCCACAACGGTGACCTGGGATGCCTTCAAGGCTTTCACCAGAGGGCAATACATCTCTTCCATCGATGGGATCCGGCGAGAGCAAGCTGCTGCCACCACTGTCCTACAGGCCGCTGTGCAATCCCAGTCAGACATCTACGCTGCCGACCCCTCGGATGCACATTATGACTCCCTCAATGCAGCAAAACGTGAGCTACACCTCCACCTCACCGAGGTAACCAGACTAGACCTCTACCGGAATAGACAACGCTTCTTTGAGCAGGGAGACCGGAATGGTCGCCTCCTGGCAATGCTGACACAACACGACAAACCCTTGACGGTGATCCCCAGTGTGGTGTCCCCTTCGGGAGAATCGGTCTCTTCTCTGCCAGATGTACTGGAGGCATTCCGCAAATACTATACCTCCCTTTATACCTCGGTACTTCCAGCGGATTTCCAGCCACGGGACCTTGCACCCTGGCTGGACCCCTTGGCATTTGGTTGGCTTTCTGATAAAGAGAGAGAATCCCTAGTGAGGCCGATTACCCCGGAGGAGGTACTGAAAGCGATGGGGTCCTTCCCTACCGGGAAGTCTCCGGGCCCGGATGGACTCCCCATTGAGTTTTATAAAGCTCATGGGGACCTACTGGCCCCCAAGTTAGCTCAACTTTTCACCCGTTGTTTGGCTGATGGTGCCCTTCCGGCTTCCATGAGTCATGCCCACGTCATTCTCATTCATAAAGCACCTAAAGACCCCACATCCTGTGCCTCCTACAGGCCTATTGCCCTACTCAATACGGATTTCAAGATCATCACCAAATTATTAACCATGAGACTACAGCCCCTACTCCCCTCTGTCATCGAGACCGACCAAACTGGTTTCATGGCCAATAGATCAACAGACGTGAATCTAAGACGCCTGTTTACTAACATACACGCACAGCATCTTAATGAAGGGTCTAGGGTGGTGGCCTCTCTCGATATTGAAAAGGCCTTTGACACGGTCGAATGGCCTTTTCTTTGGGAGATCCTCCGGCGAATGGGATTCCCCCTGGTCTTCATTGAGTGGATTAAGGTCCTGTACCGGGACCCCACCTCCGCCATTAAGCTGGGAGGGGGCCTGTCACAGTCCTTCCGTCTATCCAGAGGTACGCGGCAGGGCTGCCCTCTCTCTCCGGCCCTGTTTGCCATTGCAATGGAGCCACTTGCGGAGGCCCTCCGCACCTCCCCCTGTGTTAAGGGGCTGCGGATTGGCTGGCTGGAGGAGAGGGTTGCCCTCTACGCAGATGACCTCCTGCTTTTCCTCAACGATGCAGGCCCATCGCTCGAGGGAGCCCTACAGATCCTCAACTCCTTTTCCACTGTCACGGGCCTCAGAGTCAACTGGACAAAATCTCTTCTGTTTCCCATAGACCTAGCGGCCCGTGCCACAGCTCCTCCTAATATACCCCTCCAATGGGTCGAGACCTTTAAATACCTGGGGGTGGTGGTCTCCAGACAGGCCTCCGACTACTTACCCCTGAACCTGTCCCCGGTAGTTCAGGAGGCTCGGCAACGAAGGCTTGGGAATCATTGCCACTTTCATTGATGGGACGTATAAATCTGTTTAAAATGAAAATACTACCTAAGTTCACGTACCTATTTCGCCACTCTCCACAGTGGATACCCAAATCTTTTTTCATACGTCTACACCGCCTCCTCGCCTCTTTCCTGTGGGGATCCCAGTCCCCCAGATATAGCTGGACCACACTGATACGCCCGACCTCTCAGGGTGGCTTGGCATGTCCAGATCTATTTAAGTATTATTTAGCCACCCAGCAAGTAACGGCCGCTTGGTGGCTCAATCCAGACATTTCCAACCCAGCTACCCAGATAGAGACGGCAGTGCTGGGATCCCTTGAGGCGCTCAAATTTTTACTCCTTCGAGGCCCCCGGGCCCCCTACCCACTGACACCCTCCATGCGCACCACATTGCGTGCATGGGGGGCGGGTCTAAGAACCGAAAAATACCCTAAACGTGCAATCTCACCCAATGCCCCCCTTTGGCGAAACCCAACCCTAGAGCACATCTACAAATTACCTGAGCCACATGCCTGGACCAAATTTAACATAAAAACGATATCACAGATTTTCTCCAACCAATCCCTAGTTCCGCTTTCCAAACTAAATTCTGACTTCAATGTACCACGATCCCATGCCTTCGGTTGCCAATTCTCCAACTCCCCTCCTCAACTGATTCAGTCCTCACTTGAGGACATCCTTAGATCAGACTGTGCTAAAAAGCCCACCTCTCAACTGTACTCTCATTTGATCTTCACCTCTCTCCCGGCGTTGGAAAAGCTAAGAACTAAATGGTCCCATGACATCCCTGATCTTGACAACGATGACTGGGACGACATATGGGACTTCCCTTTTAACTCCCTGGTCTCTCTGAGGGACCGCCTGATCCAGTTCAAGATCGTTCACTGGGCGTACTTTACCCCCCACAGACTACACAAAATGAACCCTGACTCCCCTCCCGGGTGCTGGAGATGTGGTGTGATTCCTGGGGACTTCACCCATATCTTCTGGACCTGCACAGCAATTACCAGTTACTGGAGAGAGATCTTGGACTTTATCGCGCAGATTACCTCTGTACCATTGCAACACTCAATGGCAATTTGCATGCTAGGCCTGATTGAGCAACTAATCCCTACGGTGGCGGGACGCACGCTTGTGGGACTCCTACTGTTTTATGCCCGCAAAGCCATCGCTCTTAGCTGGCGCAAACCAACCCCCCCTCCTCTCTCCCTGTGGAAACAACTTATCAACAATAGCCTACCTCTATATAAAGACACATACGCCAATAGAGGTTGCCCCAACAAATATGACAAAGTCTGGTCCAAATGGTTGGCAGATTCCTCCTCTGCTTCGGAGGCCTCCTAGTAGACCCTCCACAAAATAGATCTCAAGTGAGTGCCGACTACACAATGTCTATATCAGATACTGTACCATTATGTACACATGTTAAATTGCAATATCCTGTGACCCTGGGAAATGGAGGTGCTGTACAAACATTCATACTATTTGATATGTGCCTGCTATATATAAATGACATAACTGTAACGAGGTCCCCACTGGGACCACATTGTTGACATGTAAGACCATTGTATGCTTAAATGTTCATTTGTGCTTTTTTTATTTTTATTCTTTGTTGTTTGCTGTTTTTTTAAAAATTTTTTAAATCAAATTAAAAAAAAAAAAAAAAAAAATGTTTTTAAATCAATAAACAGATATTTAAAAAACAAAAAAGAAAAAAAATTAAAATAAAAAAATTTATTTTGGGTACAGGCAAAAAAAAACATGAGATACAGAGCAAAGTCACTATACATAATATTAATAAAAGTGAGGTTCATATGTACTAAACCAGCAGAGGGTTCTCAGAAAACGCTTCTGCAGTATACAAATCATAAAACAAACCACAAAACATATACAAATCTTCTTGTAATACACGCAGGAATTTGTAATGCAAATATGCAGCCTTCGGCTTGAAGGGGCGGTACCATCCTATGCATTAAGGTAAAAAAACACATGGCAGTGACCGGCCCCCCAGCCCCCCCCCCCATTTTACTTACCTGAGCCCTGGAATTTCACACGCCGGAGACGCGCTCTTCCTCTGCCCAGGGTTCTCGGCTCTTGATTGGATAGATTGATAGCAGTGCAGCCATTGGCTCCCACTGCTATCAATCAAATCCAATGATGTGGGTGCCGGGGCAGAGTCCGCCATTCGTGTCTATGGACGGAAATGCTGGACTCGGGAGCGCACCCACAAGGTAGCCCGCCCCCCCCCCCCCCCCCCCCCCCGGGAGAGCGCTTCTCCTTGGGGGTTATCTGATGTGGGGAGGAGCCGCCGAGGGACCCCAGAAGAGGACGATTGGGGGCCACTCTGTGCAAAACGAGCTGCACAGTGGATGTAAGTATGACATGTTTGTTATTTAAAAAAACAAAAAAAAATAAAAAAAAACGATCCTTTACAATCACTTTAAGGCCCCTTTCACACTGGGGCGGTTTGCAAGCGCTATTGCGCTAAGAATAGCGCCTACAAACCGACCCGAAACAGCTGTTGCTGTTCCTTCAGTGTGAAAGCCCGAGGGCTTTCACACTGAAGCGGTGCGCTTGCAGGACGCTCAAAAATGTCCTGCAAGCCGCATCTTTGGCTCGCTATAGGAGCGGTATATTTACCGCTCCTATAGCGCCAGGTCCCATTGAAAACAATGGGGGAGCGCGCCGAACCCGCCCGCAAAACGCCGCAATAGCGGCGGTTTGCGGGCGGTATTGACCCTTTTTCGGCCGCTCGCGGGGGGTAAAAACACCCCGCGAGCGGCCGCAATGCGCCGCTAAAACGCCGGTAAAGCGGCGCTAAATATAGCGCCGCTTTACCGCCAGCGCCCCCACCGCTCCAGTGTGAAAGTAGCCTAAGTGCAAAGAAGGGGGTTGGGGTCTTTTAGACCCCAGATCCCTCCATAAAGAATACCTGTCACTGCCTATTAAGCCCCTTTCACACTGGGGCGGGGAGCCGCGGTGACGGTAAAGCAGCGCTATATTTAGCGCTGCTTTACCGTCGTTTTAGCCGCGGTATTCGGCCTCTCGCGGTGCGGTTTTACCCCCCCGCGAGCAGCCGAAAAAGGGTTAAAAGACCCCCGCAGAGCGCCGCCGTAGCGGCACTATTGCCGCGGTGTCCCATTCTAATCAATGGGAGGAGCGGTATAGGAGCGGTGAATACCGCTCCAAAGATGCTGCTAGCAGGACTTTTTTGACCGTCCTGCTAGCGCACCGCTCCAGTGTGAAAGACCGCCGGCTTTCACACTGGAGTGAATGGGGCCGGATTTTTTCAGGCGGTGTACAGGCCCGCAAATGTCAACAGTGTTCAAACCACACATGTGAGGTATTGCCACGATCGGTAGAGCGAGAGAAAAATTTCTTGCACTCAACTTCCTCTGTAACTCTAAACTGGTAACCTGTGGAAATTTTTAAAGCGTCGCCTATAGACATTTTTAAAGTACCGTAGTTTGTCGCCGTTGCGTCAAGTAAATTGATACCCAACATGTCACACTTCAAAATTGCGCCCGCTCGTGGAATGGCGACAAACTTTTACCCTTAAAAGTCTCCATAGGCGACGTATAAAAAAATTCTACAGGTTGCGTGTTTTGAGTTACAGGGAAAGTCTAGGGCTAGAATTATTGCTCTCGCTCTACCAATCGCGGCGATACCTCACATGTGTGGTTTGAACACCGCTTTCATATGCAGACGCTACTCACATATGTGTTCGCTTCTGCACACGACGGGGCGCATTTAAAAAAAAAAAAATTATATTATATATAATATATATATATATATATATATATATAGGAATATCGTTGTTATGCAGCAGCTAGCTGCCATAACCCCGGTATCCTCTTCTTCGGCCAGCGGTCCGCTTTCAGATAAAAGTGGTCTCTGCAACGCATTCGCCGCAAGATCACTTTTATTGGCGGCGGGAGTGGGTAAAATATATATATATATATATTTTACCCACTCCCGCCGCCAATAAAAGTGATCTTGCGGCGAATGCGTTGCAGAGACCACTTTTATCTGAAAGCGGACCGCTGGCCGAAGAAGAGGATACCGGGGTTATGGCAGCTAGCTGCTGCATAACAACGATATTCCTCTTCAAAGTACCGACGTATATTGGCGTGTGGCGGTCCGGAAGTGGTTAAGGTCGGGTTCACATATGTGCGGCCGCGGTTCCCAGCATGGGGTCCGGTGCATTCCTGTTCACCGGTTGAGGTGCGAATCGGGTCTGAAATTTTACCCGAGTTCGCACCTAAACCGGAGCCAAAGACGCACAGGACACTTTTGGAATGTGGACCGCAGCCACCCCGGGACATGTGTGAACCGGTTCCATAGAGAGACGCTCACACTCGCCTGTCATGCGAATTGGATGCGGAGAAATACGCATCCAATTCGCACGTATGTGAACCCGGCCTAAAGCTTCTATGAAATTTCAGTGACTGCGATTACAGCTTAGATAAAAACTTACCTCCTCGTTCAGCATTTACTGCAGACTCCACAGAATCCACACAGACCTCCATGAGGAACCCCTGCTCCGCCATCTCTCTGCGAAGGAAAGAAACAGTCATATCAGAGCCAGGATTCATGCAGCACTAATAAAAGACACTATAATGACATTAATTGTATGGAAATGGCCGTTCAGCGGTAAGAAGGACTTGAAGGAACTCACACACCCTAAGGTCAGTGTCTGGTCAAGAGGATCCTCCTAAACAAGGCTGGCCTCCTACTGAAGTCAGGGCCTGGTCAGGAAGATCTTCATAGACAGGGCAATGCTGGCCTCCTATTGAAGGAACTCAAACACCCAGAGGTCAGTGCTTGGTCAGGAGAAACCTCATAGACAAGGCTGGTCTCCTACTGAAGGATCTCAAACAGACACTGAGGTCAGTGCCTGGTCAAGAGGAACCTCATAGACAAGGCTGGCCTCCTATTGAAGTCAGGGCCTGGTCAGGAAGATCCTCATAGACAAGACAAGGCTGGCCTCCTATTGAAGAAACTCAGACACCCTGGGGTCAATGCTTGGTCAGGAGGATCCTCATAGACAAGACAAGGCTGGCCTCCTATTGAAGGAACTCAAACAGACACCCTGAAGTCAGTGCCTGGTCAAGAGGAACCTCATAGACAAGGCTGGCCTCCTACTGAAGTCAGTGCCTGGTCAGGAAGATCTTCATAGACAAGGCAATGCTGGCCTCCTATTGAAGGAACTCAAACACACAGAGGTCAGTGCCTGGTCAGGAGGAACCTCAAAAACAAATCTGGCCTCCTACTGAAGGATCTCAAACAAACAGACACCGAGGTCAGTGCCTGGTCAAGTGGATCCTCATAGGACAAGGCTGGCCTCCTATTGAAGAAACTCAGACACACTGCGGTCAATGCTTGGTCAGGAGGATCCTCAGACAAGACAAGGCTGGCCTCCTATTGAAGGAACTCAGACACCCTGAGGTCAATGCCTGGTAAGGAGGATCCTCACAAACAATGCTGGCCTCCTATTAAAGGAATTCAGACACCCTAAGGTCACGAGGATTCTGATAGACAAGACAAGGCTGGCCTCCTATTGAAGGAACTCAGACACCCTGAGGTCAGTGCCTGGTCAAGTGGATCCTCATAGACAAGGCTGGCCTCCTTGGCCTACCAATGAAGTAACTCGCACACGCAGCAGTCACCCTTCAATGCCAGGTGGATCTTCATAGACAAGACTAGCATCTCCTGCCCTGACCAATGGAGATCTCATAGGTAGGTGTCCCCCTGAGGTCAATGCCATAGGATCCTCATGGACAAGACTGGACTCTCCTCCCCTGTTCATTGGAGATCACAGAGCTAGATGTCCCCCTGAGGTCAGTGCCAAGAGGATCCTCATAGACAAGGCTGGCCTCTCCTGACCAATGGAGGAGATCACAGAGGTAGGTATCCTTCTGAGGTCAGTACCAGGAAAAACCTCATAGACAAGCCTGACCTACCTTAAGCTGACCAATGGAGGAGATCACAGAGGCAGATGTCCTCCTGAGGCCAGCACAGGAGGATTCTCATAGACAAGGGTAGTCTCTCTTAGTCTGACCAATGCAGGAGATCACAGAGGTAGGTGTTCTCCTGAAGTCCGTGCCAAGTGGATCCTTATAGACAAGGTTGACCTCTCCTGTCCTGACCAATGGGGGAGATCACAGAGAAAAGTGTCCTCCTGAGGTCAGTACAAGGAGGATCCTCATAGACAAGGCTACTAATAAAGGTGATCGCAGAGGTAGGTGTTCCCCTGAGGTCAGTGCCAGGAGGCTACTAATAAAGGAGATCACAGAGGTAGGTGTTCCCCTGAGGTCAGTGCCAGGTGGATCCTCATAGCCAAGGCTGGCCTCTCCTGTCCTGACCAATGGAGGAGATCACAGAGGTGGGTGACCCCCTGAGGTCAGTACCAAGAGGCTCCTCATAGACAAGGCTGGCCTCTCCTAACCAATGGAGGAGATCACAGAGGTAGATGTCCTCCTGTGGTCAGTAGCAGGAGGCTCCTAATAGACCAGGCTGGCCTCTCCTGTCCTGACTTATGGAGGAGATCACAGAGGTAGGTGTCCTCCTGAGGTCAGTGCCAGGAGGATCCTCGTAGACAAGGCTGGCCTCCCTTAGTCTGACCAATGAAGGAGATCACAGGAGGTATGTGTCCTCCTGGGGTATTACCGGGAGGATCCTCAGACACGGCTGACCTACCCTAACCAATGAAGGAACTCACAGAGGTAGATGTCCCCCTGAGATGAGTGCAAGGAGGATCCTCAGACAAGGCTGGCCTCTCCTGTCCTAACCAGTGGGGAAGATCATAGAGGTGGGTGACCCACTGAGGTCAGTACCAGGAGGCTCCTCATAGACTAGGCTGGCCTCTCCTGACCAATAGAGGAGATCACAGAGGTAGGTGTCCCCCTGAGGTCAGTACCAGAAGGATCCTCATAGACTAGGCTGGCCTCTCTTAGTCTGACCAATGGAGATCACAGAGGTAGGTGTCCTCCTGAGGTCAGTGCCAGGAGGATCATCATAGACAAGGCTGGCCTCTCAGTCTAACCAATGGAGGACATCACAGAGGTAGGTGTCCTCCTGAGGTCAGTACCAGAAGGATCCTCATAGACTAGGTTGGCCTCTCTTAGTCTAACCAATGGAGGAGATCACAGAGGTAGGTGCCCCCCTGAGGTCAGTACCAGGAGGATCCTCGTAGACAAGGCTGGCCTCTCATGACCAATGGAGATCACAGAGGTAGGTGTCCTCCTGAGGTCAGTACCAAGAGGATTCTCGTAGACTAGGCTGGCCTCCCTTAGTCTGGCCAATGGAGGTGATCACAGAGGTAGGTGTCCTCCTGAGGTCAGTACTAGGAGGATCCTTGTAAACTAGGCTGGCCTCTCTTAGTCTGACCAATGGAGGTGATCACAGAGGTAGGTGTCCTCCTGAGGTCAGTACTAGGAGGATCCTTGTAAACTAGGCTGGCCTCTCTTAGTCTGACCAATGGAGGAGATCACATAGGTAGGTGTCCTCCTGAGGTCAGTACTAGGAGGATCCTCATAGACTAGGCTGGCCTCTCCTGACCAATGGAGATCACAGAGGTAGGTGTCATCCTGAGGTCAGTACTAGGAGGATCCTCATAGACTAGGCTGGCCTCTCCTGACCAATGGAGGAGATCACAGGTAGGTGTCCTCCTGAGGTCAGTACCAGGAGGATCCTCATAGACTAGGCTGGCCTCTCCTGACCAATGGAGGAGATCACAGGTAGGTGTCCTCCTGAGGTCAGTACCAGGAGGATCCTCATAGACTAGGCTGGCCTCTCCTGACCAATGGAGATCACAGAGGTAGGTGTCCTCCTGAGGTCTGTACTAGGAGGATCCTCATAGACTAGGCTGGCCTCTCCTGACCAATGGAGGAGATCAGAGGTAGGTGTCCTCCTGAGGTCAGTGCCAGGCCAGGAGGGGACACAGATTTTAGGGTCACATGGCCCCCCTCATATCAATGTACACAAGGGGGGGGAGGTCACATGGCTGACCCCCATGTCCTCAGAGCGGGGCACACATACAACTCACACAAAGTGGATGTTTACCTCCCAGCATCACCATTCCCCTCTCCCTCCCTGCCGAGCCTCACTCCGCACCGCCCACTGCTACCGGATTGGCCGACCGCGCCACCTGCCTGCTTGACAATTGGACATCACAGGACGGAGATTACTTCCTATAGGTTGCAGAGCAGCAACCGCCTCGCCCGTAGTTGGGCAACCGCCCGAGCTTCTAATTGGGCAAAGAACAGACAAAGCTCCTCCCAACTAAGGATACTCGTCCTACTGGTTACATCTCATTGGCCATAGAGCTGGCCAGAGTGGACGACTTCCTGCCCGCGCTATGAGGCTAGCGGCGCCATCTTGGTTGTGGTACTCAGCCAAACGGTTCAGCTGGAAAGACAGCGACGGGCGAGGTGGTCTGCGCCCCCTTATCGGAGTACGGTTTCATCCGATGCGGTGACATTGGCGATTCCTCAGGGCAACCTGGATGTGACGTCCCGGAAGACGTCTCCGGGCGATGGAGTTTGACGTACTTCCGGTGACGTTACGTCAATATGGCGGCGTTTATGTAAGTGACATTTCTGTGTTTCCCGGTGTGCAGAATATCTGAGGGGGTGTGTGTGAGGGGACCTTCCTCTGAGAGAGACATGTCTATGGGGGGAGGGGCAGTATTACACCCCTGTACTGTGTGTCCCCCCCCCCCCCAACATTCCCTATTCTTCATGTGTGACCATGGAGCTGTGTTATTAGAGGATCCTGTGCTCTGTGTGGATTGTATAACACCCCACAGCCTGCCTGTCCTCCGGTGGTTGGACTTGCGCTGACCCCCCCCACGGCCTGTCCTCCATTGGTCAGACTTGCGCTGACCCCCCCACAGCCTGTCCTCCATTGGTCAGACTTGCGCTGACCCCCCCACAGCCTGTCCTCCATTGGTCCGACTTGCGCTGACCCCCCCACAGCCTGTCCTCCATTGGTCCGACTTGTGCTGACACCCCCCACCGCCTGTCCTCCATTGGTCAGACTTGCGCTGAGCCCCCACAGCCTCTCCTCCATTGGTCAGACTTGCGCTGACCCCCCCCGCAGCCTGTCCTCCATTGGCCCGACTTGTGTTGACACCCCCCCCACAGCCTGTCCTCCATTGGTCACACTTGTGCTGACACCCCCACCGCCTGTCCTCCATTGGTCAGACTTGCGCTGACACCCCCCACCGCCTGTCCTCCATTGGTCCGACTTGTGCTGACACCCCCCACCGCCTGTCCTCCATTGGTCAGACTTGCGCTGACCCCCCACAGCCTCTCCTCCATTGGTCAGACTTGCGCTGACCCCCCCTCCCACAGCCTCTCCTCCATTGGTCAGACTTGCGCTGACCCCCCACAGCCTCTCCTCCATTGGTCAGACTTGCGCTGACCCCCCACAGCCTCTCCTCCATTGGTCAGACTTGCGCTGACCCCCCACGGCCTCTCCTCCATTGGTCAGACTTGTGCTGACCCCCCGCAGCCTGTCCTCCATTGGTCACATTTGTGCTGACACCCCACGGCCTGTCCTCCATTGGTCACATTTGTGCTGACACCCCACGGCCTGTCCTCCATTGGCCCGACTTGTGTTGACACCCCCCTTTGGCCTGTCCTCCATTGGCCCGACTTGTGTTGACACCCCCCACGGCCTGTCCTCCATTGGTCAGACTTGTGCTGACACCCCCCACGGCCTGTCCTCCATTGGTCAGACTTGTGCTGACACCCCCCTTGGCCTGTCCTCCATTGGCCCGACTTGCGTTGACACCTCCCCACGGCCTGTCCTCCATTGGCCCGACTTGCGTTGACACCCCCCCCCCACGGCCTGTCCTCCATTGGTCAGACT
Source organism: Lithobates sylvaticus (assembly GCA_028564925.1). Classification (NCBI taxonomy): domain Eukaryota; kingdom Metazoa; phylum Chordata; class Amphibia; order Anura; family Ranidae; genus Lithobates; species Lithobates sylvaticus. The sequence goes on along the minus strand of CM053036.1, from coordinate 17,125,730 downwards.
TGTGCTGACACCCCCCACAGCCTGCCTGTCAGTCAGCCAATGGCTGGACTTGTGCTTGCCTGTCCTCCATTAAATAAAATGTATTATTATAATTCTGCCCTCATTATATCTCTGCACCTTGTATTGTTGTGTCACTATATTAAACCCTCTTATTATTTTATAATACAGGATTTCTATGGAGCCAACAGTCTGCTCTGCGCTGCACTAACTAAAGGGAGACGGTACAGCTGCAATACAAAAGGACTGGGAGGCCGTGGATGTGAGATCTCCATAGAGAAGGAGTGGTAAGTGATCGGATGATTGCAGCAGATGAGTTTATGGAAAAAAGTAAAATTCAGTTTATTTGGTGACAGAGTAGAAGGACAGATTGGGTGGGGGGTTTCAGAGGATGGGAGAGGCTCAGGATAGATTGCGGTGGGGAGTTCCTGTGGAAAGGACCGGCTCCAAAATGATGGGAGAGGCTCTGGGAAAGTCCTGGAGGTGAGCATGGGAGGAAGTGATGAGGGGCTCCAGCAGGGGGCCTTAGGAGTCATTATTTATTTGTTTCAGGTACTTTTATAGCACTGTCAATTTACACAGCGCTTTACCTATATACAGTATCTCACAAAAGTAAGTACACCCCTCACATTTTTGTAAATATTTTCTTCTATCTTTTCATGTGTCAACACTGAAGAAATGACACTTGTCTACAATGTAAAGTAGTAAGTGTACAGCTTGTATAACAGTGTAAATTTGCCGTCCCCTCAAAATAACTCAACACACAGCCATTAATGTCTAAACCGCTGGCAACAAAAGTCAGTACACCCCTAAGTGAAAATGTCCAAATTGGGCCCAAAGTGTCAATATTTTGTGTGGCCACCATTATTTTCCAGCACTGCCTTAACCCTCTTGGGCATGGAGATGACCAGAGCTTGACAGGTTGCCACTGGAGTCCTCTTCCCCTCCTCCATGACGACATCACGGAGCTGGTGGATGTTAGAGACCTTGCGCTCCTCCACCTTCCGTTTGAGGGTTCCCCCACAGATGCTCAATAGGGTTTAGGTCTGGAGACATGCTTGGCCAGTCCATCACCTATACCCTCAGCTTCTTTAGCAAGGCAGTGGTGGTCTTGAAGGTGTGTTTGGGGTGGTTATCATGTTGGAATACTGCCCTGCGGCCCAGTCTCTGAAGGGAGGGGACAATGCTCTGCTTCAGTATGTCACAGTACATGTTGGCATTCATGGTTCCCTCAATGATCTGTAGCTCCCCAGTGCCGGCAGCACTCATGCAGCCCCAGACCATGACACTCCCACCACCATGACACTCCCACCACCATGCTTGACTGTAGGCAGGACACACTTGTCTTTATAGTAGGACACACTTAACCCCTACACTGCCACCTCCTGGTTAACCTCTTCACTGCCAGTGTAGTTTACACAGGAATCAGTGCATTTGTATAGCACTGATTGCTGTATAAATGACAATGGTCCCAAAAATGTCCGATGTGTCCGCCATAATGTCGCAGTCACAATAAAAATCGCTCATCGCCGCCATTACTAGTAAAAAAAAATATTAATAAAAATGCCATAAAACTATCCCCTATTTGTAAACGCTATAACTTTTGCGCAAACCAATCAATAATCGCTTATTGCGAGTTATTTTTTTTTTTTCAAAAAATATGTAGAAGAATACGTATCGGGCTAAACCGAGGAAAAATATATATATATTTTTTTTATACATTTTTGGGGGATATTTATTATAGCAAAAAGTAAAAAATAATGCAGTTTTTTTTTTTTTTTTTTTTTTTCAAAATTGCCGCTCTTTTTTGTTTATAGCGCAAAAAATAAAAATCGCAGAGGTGATCAAATACCACCAATAGAAAGTTCTATTTGTGGGGGGAAAAAAAGGGCGTCAATTTTGTTTTGGAGCCACGTCGCACGACCGCGCAATTGTCAGTTAAAGCGACACAGTGCCGAATCGCAAAAAGTGCTCTGGTCTTTGGCCAGCAAAATGAAAGTGGTTAAATAAATCGTTTATACATTTTACATGAGGTGTGCTCTTTAAAAGCCCCGTGGGCAATTCAGTTTTTTTGTTGTTTTGCATACTATTGGGGACTGAGTATCACCTCCCCACCCATCTCATACCAGCTCTACTCTCTCTGTAGTAACCATTAGTATTGTTATTGGAGCTTGTGCAGGGAGCGTGTCGCTGGCATTCCAGACCTCCTGTGCTCGGAGTGATTTGCAGCGGTCCGGCTCTCCGGTGTGCTGTCACTACACTGCATCTTCATATATTAACAAAGCACTTATATATGTTTTCATAGGTGAAAAAATGCTTCTCCTAACCCTTCGTTCCTGCGTGACGCACAGCAGGGTGCAAGCTCTGCGTTTCATCCACACTGCTGAGAGCCGGGTAAGTGGTTCACTACAGTTAAAGTAGAACTATATTCAAAATACTTATTTGAATAGAGTAAGGGAAGGTTATAACCCCCGGTTGGTTTCTTTTTTACCATCTGTGCCCCGTTCAAGAGATTTTCCTTCACTTCCTGTCCCATAGCCAAAAGAGGAAGTGAGAGGAAATCTCTGCAAATTTAAAGTGGTTGTAGAGGCAGAAGGTGTTTTCTATTTTTTTTTTTTTTTTTTTTTAATTTTTTATCTTGCTGAATGCTATGCAGGAAGATAAAAACCCTTCTGTGTGCAGCAGCTGAAAATTGGCTTGGGCAGGAAGGGGATGTTAGTGCCCGGTATTGAAGTCGTTAAAAAAAAAAAAAAAAACGAATGTGTACAAAACTGTCAGGGGGTCTAATCCCTCTCTACTCCATCCAAAACGAAAGAAACAATCTTGCCTTATAGTTATACTTTTAATAAAAACAATCCTAAATAAAAAAAGAATTATACTTTGTATTTTATCATTGCTTTACAAGTAGAAATGCATTAGTATATAGCCCAGGTGTGTGTATTGTAGGGAGTCAGGCTTGAAGGCAATCGAAGCTGGACTCCAGGCAAACATTCAAATTGGGGGCGCACCGATGCCAGTATCGGCGCAAACACCAAGCATTTGCACGAGTATCGGTACGCGCCCAAATGCTCCTGAAACTGATACTTTGCGATGCAGTTTGCGTCAATACAAAACAAACGGGCGCAAATTGCACTGCAAAGAATTAAATGCGGTTTTACCCACCGCTCCTGTGTGCGCGTATATAGAAAGGGGAAAAGCGCCATTTAAAAAAAAATTTGCGCTCACAGTATACACTATATTACCAAAAGTATTGGGACGACCTGCCTTTACACACACATAAACTTTTATGGCGTCTCAGTCCGTAGGGTTCAATATTGAGTTGGCCCACCCTTTGCAGCTATAACAGCTTCAACTCTTCTGGGAAGGCCGTCCACAAGGTTTAGGAGTGTGTCTATGGGAATGTTTGACCATTCTTCCAGAAGAGCATTTGTGAGGTCAGACACTGATGTTGGACGAGAAGGCCTGGCTCGCAGTCTCTAATTTATCCCAAAGGTGTTCTATCGGGTTGAGGTCAGGACTGTACAGGCCAGTCGAGTTCCTCCACCCCAAACTCGCTCATCCATGTCTTTATGGACCTTGATATTTTTTTGCAGGAGGGGAGGTGTAAATATGACATGTAGCACCTTTTTAGAGTACAAGTGATAGCCTTATCTAACTTTCTAGAAATCAAATTGGCAGAAGAGCCTTACTAACCCCTAGCCTACTGGGCACATTCACCCCCTTCCTGCCCAGGCCAATTTTCAGCGCTGTCTCACTTTGAATGACAATTGCGCAGTCATGCAACACTGTGCCCATATGACATTTTTAGCATTGTTCTGAGACAGACAGAGCTTTCTTTTGGTGGTATTTAATCACCACTGGATTTTTATTTTTTGCTAAACAAAAAAAAGACCAATAAAATTGAAAAAAAAAATACTTTTTTTGTTTCTACTATAAAATTTTGCAAATGGGTAAATTTTTCTCCTGCACTGGTGAGGAAGCCCTGGTGGGGCGGCCCTGATGAGGAAGCCCTGGTGGGGCGGCCCTGATGAGGAAGCCCTGGTGGGGCGGCCCTGATGAGGAAGCCCTGGTGGGGCGGCCCTGATGAGGAAGCCCTGGTGGGGCGGCCCTGATGAGGAAGCCCTGGTGGGGCGGCCCTGATGGGGCTGAACTAATAGGACGCAGATGATCAGTGCCCTGATTATCTGTGTAGATATCTCCTGCCAGGATTGTCGGCTACCGACTCGCTTCACGCTGTTACAGTACATGAGGAAACTACTACCAATAACTGGCATCTCCATTTACACTGTGATCAACTGTGATTGGCCATTTATCCCGATCTGTGATTGGCTGTGTCTGAAGGACACAGCCAATCACAGAGCACACCAGATGCACACCACAGGTGGCATGCGAGGGGTGTGGTTTCCGAGATATTGTCCATGGACGCCCTCCTGGAACAACAGAACCAGGCTGTAGCCATGTTTCAGCTATAGAGCATTAAGGAAGTGTTTAAAAACTTGTTACAGCGGAGCGCCAATCATTTTCATGTTTATTAAAAAAGTGTATCTGCTGACTTTTAATACACTCACTCACCTGTCCCAGGATCCAGCGGTTGTGGCCGACCGACCCATCGATTCTCTCCCTCCCCGGAGCCAACATTACAACTGTGGGCACCCGTCTGTGACAGCTTGTGGCTTCACGGCTGAGTGCGCGCTGTGCATATGCTAGTCGCGCTGCACCTCCTGAATGGTCGGGCAATCCTCTGGGACCTGTGACGTGTCCCAGAAGGAGGGAGAGGAGAACTAGGGGATCCGAGCGGAAGTGGGAGTGGGTACCTTTCAAAACGAAAAAAAAAAAAAAACATTGCATGCCAAATGTGGTATAGGAGGGGAGGGGGGGGGGGGGGGGGGGCTGGTGCTTAATAGACATGTGCAATTTTGTTTAGTTCCAAATTAGTTTTTTTTAACTAATTTTAACAAATTAGTTAAAGCGGGATTCCACCCTAAAGTGGAACTCCCGCTTTTCGGAACCCTCCCCCCCTCCGGTGTCACATTTGGCACCTTTCAGGGGGAGGGGGGTGCAGATACGTGTCTAAGACGGGTATTTGCACCCACTTCCGGGCATAAACTCCCACGGGAGTTTACGCAGCTTCCTGTCCCGGCGCGCTGTCTGCCGGGACACACACGTGTCCCGGCAGACAGCGCTGAAGATTCTCATTGTGCCGCGCGACTTGCGCATGCGCAGTAGGGAATCGGGAAGTGAAGCCACTTCCTGATTCCCTCACCGAGAATGGCGCCGGCTACAGCAGAGAGCCGAGCGATCGGTCGGCCTCTGCTGCCGACACCGCTGGACCTTGGAACAGGTAAGTGTCCATTTTTTAACCGTCAGCAGCTGCAGTATTTGTAGCTGCTGGCTTTTAAAAAAAAAAAATAAATTTCAGTACAGTCCTGCTTTAATTTCCAAATTTTTCAATTTCCAAATTTTTCAATTTCCAAATTTCGAATTTTCAAATTTTGAATTTCAGAGATTCGGAAAATTAGAAATTTTGGAAATTCGGAAATTAGAAAATTATGAAATGTGAAAATCTGAAAATTCGAAAATCTGAAATAATAACTAACTAATAATAAATATTTAAATTATAGGTATTGGAATTTCTTTTCAAATTCGGCTGTTGGTGAACGTATTTGAACAAATTATCTGAAATAACAAATGTATCTAAACGAATGGACTGTAACAATCTAATAATAAAAACAATAATAATAATAATAAAAACCTTTTTATTATTATTAATTTGTTCCATTCCATTTGTTTAGATGCGGCATTCGTTATTTCTGATAATTCGTAACTTAAATAAAAATTTGTATTCGCTACGTTCACTAACAGACAAATTTGAAAGGAAATTCCCATTCCTATAATTTAATAGTTGTTATTATTATTATTATTATTATTATTATTAGTTATTTCGATTTTTCCAAATGTTTTATTTATTTATTCTTTCTTTTTTTTCGGATTTCTGAATTTTCGAATTTCCGAAAAAAAAAAAAGCAAAAAAAACGAATGAAGCAAAAAAAACGAATGAAGTGAAAACTAACAAATTTTTTGTCAGTGGACATGTCTATTGCTTAAAGCAGAACTTCCCCTTTTGGGGGGAGCACCGCTTTAACTGTTTTCTCAAAAAGCAAGGAAGAGGAAGCCCCCTGGATCAAGAAATTTCCTACATTGGATCTTTTTACAGTCCTAAAAGGGTTTCTACAACCTCCCTTCAAACACATAGAGATATGTAGAAAAAGTTGTGACATTTGAAATGGTTCTACTAGTGTCAGGAAGGAGGGTCAATGAACTTCGCGCTCTCTCAGGCTACTTTCACACTGAGGGGTTTTACAGGCGCTATAGTGCTAAAATTAGCGACCTGTAAAGCGCCTCTCCAGTGTAAAAGTCTGAGGGCTTTCACACTGGAGTGGTGCGTTTGCGGGACGTTTAAAATAAAAAAAAATGCAAGCAGAATCTTTGGCGAGCTTTAGGAGTGGTGTACACTGGGAAGGGCCGCCGAAGGACCCGCGGGCGCTATTAACCCTTTATTCAGTCTCTAGCGGGGGTTAAAATCGTCCCACTAGCGGCCGAAAAGCGCCTCTAAAATGACGGTAAATCGCCGCTAAAACTAGCGGCAATATCCTCCCTTTTTTTTTTTATCTGCAGCCTTTTAAATAGAGATCCATAGCACCGCTCTCATACATGCAAGGATTCATAGCGCATAACATTTGTTAAAATACATATAGAGAAGAGATTAAAAACACTCTCACAATTTTAAGTGCCCCTCCTGGCACCCCGGGATTATCTGCCGATTTTATTATTGTAGATTACTGCCACTCTGCAGAAGCGGCTTCCAATCAACGTGTGTGACCCACCCCAACTACGTGTACGTGTTTCGTCACTCCAAGGACATCATCAGGAGCCAAGAAAGCTCATATGCCTCCTGATGTCCTTAGAGTGGCATAAAAACACGTATGATTAGAGGTGGGTCACGCTGTGACCCAGCCGGCCACATTGTCGGTTCCTTTCTTGGGTGCTCCAGTAAAAACCGTAAGCCAGAGACACCCACTTTTGAAAGCGATCCAGCAGCTAATGAGCTGTTCGGACTGCTTTTATGAGGCAACCACTCACTGGCTGAACAAAAAAAAAAAAAATACTGGACTTATGGCTGATAACTGTATTCCTGTCTAAGTAGTCTGCACCTCTAAAGTAATCCAGGGAACACAGCCTTTGATATAACCTTGTAGGCACGGAGCCCCTTGTCTGCAGACAGTTCTACAAGGAAATACAATGAAAGTTGAGCAACAGAATCATTAGTGTTCATAGTAGTTTCAAAGGGCAAAATGTGAATGATTGAATTTCCAAGCTTGCGTGATATGCTGGAATATATTAAAGGCTGTTTAATTCTTTATCTGTGGTTATTTTATCAGACGGGCACCCTATGGAAACATGGCATACAGAAAAGATGGAAAAGCACTACAATATCAGACATGGTTGCGCCTTCCAGAGCGGCTGTGGGGTCCGTACCAAATGCCGCTGCAAACAGAGCAATAGGACGATGGCTGCTTCTATGTAGTGGCATGGTAGGGGGCGCTGTTCTCCTCGGAGGAGTTACTAGGTAAATTCATTGTTTGTCCTCTATCAGTATTTTATTTGCCCTTTTTGTCTTGTATTTGTTATTGGCTTTTGTCACATATATCATTGTTGGTGATGGAATAGAAATGAACACCTTTGGGGATGCATTGACATGTTTTCTGCCTTGTTTTCTGCCTTGTTTTTCTCAGGTTAACAGAGTCTGGCCTGTCAATGGTTGATTGGCACCTCATTAAAGAGATGAAGCCGCCAACCAATGAGGAACAATGGGTGGCGGAGTTTGAAAAATACCAGCAGTTTCCTGAGTTTAAAGTGTAAGTGGCAAGATTCAGAGTGTACGTTGTGTGAGGATGCAAATAAATAACTGCCAATAGGAAAGAAGTGATAGGGTCCTAAGAGCAGCACCTTTTGTGGGATAACTGCCAAGTCAGATTGGCATGCCTGGTACTGACACCCGACGTTTGAGCTTGTATCAGTTGTATATAAATCCACCAATGGGGCCCAAAAGGGGAGTTGCCAATCCCAGTATAAGTATGAAAAGAAACAAATACCCCCCAAAGTAAGTACCGTATTTATCGGAGTATAACACGCACCCCAAGTTTAGGAGGGCATTTTAAGGAAAAACTTACATTTAAGCGTCATTTGCAGCCTTGCCCAGCGTCATTTGCAGCCTTGCCCAGCATCAATTGCAGCCTTGCCCAGCGTCATTTTCAGCTTGCCCAGCATCAATTGCAGCCTTGCCCACGTTTAAATTTCCCGCCGCTGAGACAGACCGCGCGTGTGCCGCCGGAAAAGACCGAATCGCTGCCGGAAAAGACCGAATCGCTGCTGGAAAAGACCGAATCGCCGACTGTTCGGCTCCGCTCGCGGTCCCGCATCCCTGCTGTTTCGGGAGCGAGTGCAGGGAGGCGGGACTACGAGCGGAGCCGAGCAGTCAGCTCGGTCTTTTTCGGCGCTGCTCGCCATTTTTGGCACTTTTTTTTTTTTTTTTTTTTTTTTGGGGGGGGGGGGGGGGTATCGGTGTATAACACGCACCTACGACTTTCCCCCGCATTTTAAGGGGGGAAAAGTGCGTGTTATACGCCGATAAATACGGTAATAGGGATTTTTTAGGCAACAAGGGAAAAGATATAGACAAAAATTATGTAAATAGTATTTATTTATAGAGAAAATAAATTTGTATTCAGGTGCAAACATCACCAATGATTTATTTAGCTTATAAAGCTTATAAAAGTTTTAGCTTATAAAAACAACACTGTATAATAGTGGCCAATGAATTAAAAAAAGAAAACCGCAAAGTTAGCCCATTTTTTGGTATAATATGAAAGATGATGTTACGCCGAATAAATGGATACCTAACATGTCATGCTTTAAGGTTGCGCGCACTCCTGGAATGGCGACAAACTATGGTCCTTAAAGATCTGCATAGGTGACGCTTTGAAAATTTTTGATGGTTACCTGTTTAGAGTTGCAGAGGAGGTCTTGCGCTAGAATTATTTTTCTTGCGGCGTTACCTCACATGTGTGGTTTAAACACAGTTTACCTTTTTGGGGGTAGTGACCTACGTATGCTTTCACTTCTGCGTGCGAGCACGGAGGGATGGGGGCGCTGGAATTTATTTTTATTTATTTTTTTGAAACTGTCCCTTTAAAAAAAATTTTTTATTGCTGTCACAAGGAATGTAAACATCCCATGTGACAGTGCTAGCCAGTGACAGGTACTCTTCATGGAGGGATCTGGGGGTCTAAAACGCTATAACTTTTGTGCAAACCAATCAATAATTGCTTATTGCAATTTTTTATTTTATTTTTTTTTACCAAAAATATGTCGAAGAATACATATCGGCCTAAATTGAGGAAAAAAATGTTTTATATTTTGGGGGATATTTATTATAGCAAAAAGTAAAAAATAATGCGTTATTATTTTTTCAAAATTTACGCTTTTTTTTTTTTTTTTTTTTTTGTTTATAGCGCAAAAAGTAAAAACCGCAGAGGTGATCAAATACCACCAAAAGAAAGCTCTATTTGTGGGGAAAAAAGGACGTCAATTTTGTTTGGGAGCCACGTCGCACGACCGCGCAATTGTCAGTTAAAGCGACGCAGTGCCGAATCGCAAAAAGTGGTCTGGTCTTAAGCCAGCAAAATGATCTGGTCTGAAAGTGGTTAAACTGACTTCATCTGCAGATGGAAGTCTATCCCTTTGATCTGTAGATGAATATACAAAAAGAAACACTGTTTCTTCTTATCTTAGTGTTTCAGTGACTGAGCAATGTTGTTGACAAACATTGCTGCTTTTTTTTTTTTTTTTTATATTTGACAGCTCCTAATGGACTTCTTTAACACTTCAGCTGTCAACAGGGTAACTCCCATGAGTTATTGATTAAGGACGTGGCGGGCGCTCCTTAACCACTTCAGCCCCGGACCAATTTGCAGCCAAAGGACCAGGCCCCTTTTTGCGATTCGGCACTGCGTCGCCTTAACTGACAATTGCGCGGTCGTGCGACGTGGCTCCCAAACAAAATTGGCGTCCTTTTTTTCCCACAAATAGAGCTTTCTTTTGGTGGTATTTGATCGCCCCTGCGGTTTTTATTTTTTGCGCTAAAAACAAAAATAGAGCGACAATTTTGAAAAAAATGCAATATTTTTTACTTTTTGCTATAATATATCCCCAAAAAATATATAAAAAAACATTTTTTTTTCCTCAGTTTAGGCCGATACGTATTCTTCATATTTTTGGTGAAAAAAATCGCAATTAGCGATTTATTGATTTGTTTGCGCAAAAGTTATAGCGTTTAAAAAATAGGGGATAGTTTTATAGCATTTTTATTAATATTTTTTTTTTTTTTTACTAGTAATGGTGGCGATCAGCGATTTTTATTGTGACTGCGACATTATGGCGGACACATCGGACATTTTTGACACGTTTTTGGGACCATTGTCATTTATATAGAAATCAGTGCTATTTAAATGCATTGATTCCTGTGTAAATGACACTGGCAGTCAAGGAGTTAATCACTAGGGGGCGGGGAGGAGTTAGTGTGACGTGTTGTGTTTTTTTTTTTTTTTACATTAGGGGGCGTGGCTGTACATCTGACGTCATTATTCGGCTTTCCCGATGACAGGGAACAGCCGATCAGTGACACTGCGTAGGAAGCACGGGGAGAGGTTTGATTACACAGACCTTTCCCCGTTCTTCAGCTCTGTGACCTGATCGCGGGACACCAGCGGCGATCGGTCCGCTGGTCCCGCGGCCGTGGTCACGGAGCTCGCGACCCCACAGCTAGGCAATTAAAGGGCACGTATATATATACGTGCTTTTGCCTAGCCGTGCCATTCTGTAGACGTATATGTACATGAGGTGGTCGGGAAGCGGTTAACAACTGATTATTGCTGGCTTTTTTTTTTTTTTTTTTTTTTTTTTTTTTACATTCAGCTGTCGGTGGGGGAATCCCGCTGACAGCTGAAAGTATGCCTCTTCCTGCCTCTTCTTTCTGTGTACATCGAGTGTTAACTTTTTATTTGCTTTTTCTCCCTTTAGATTGAATCATGACATGACGCTGAATGAGTTCAAGTTCATTTGGTTCATGGAGTACTCCCACCGTATGTGGGGGCGAGCAGTGGGTCTGGCGTACATTCTGCCCACTATTTACTTTTGGAGGAAGGGATGGTTCAACCGTGCATTGAAGGGACGGGTGCTCTTCCTGTGCGGCTTCGTCTGCTTCCAGGTGAGGACCGATCAGCGGGTAGAGTCATATAATGCCCCCCTTGTGTAGTGATTTGGCCTTTTCCAGCTCTCCCGCCTGTATGTCTTTCTGCAGGGTCTCCTGGGCTGGTACATGGTGAAGAGTGGATTGGAGGAGAAGCCGGACTCCTACGATGTTCCTCGCGTCAGTCAGTACCGGCTAGCCGCACATTTAGGCTCCGCCTTGGTTTTGTATTGCGCAAGTCTTTGGACGGGATTGTCTCTGCTCTTCCCAAGACAAAAGGTACAGCAATGTGTTGGTGAGATGAATGGGGCTCATCACCGCTGGTAACTTCCCCCGAGATCATGTGTGGTGGGATTTTATTATATTATTTATTGTGCCATCTCTTTTGTATTTCTATAGGGAAGAAACTAAGATGATAACACACAATGGGGTTTATTTACTAAAGCTGGAGAGTGCAAAATCAGGCTCACTTCTGCATAGAAACCAATCAGCTTCTAACTTCAGCTTGTTCAATTAACTGCTTCAGATCCGCGCTATAGCCGAATGACAGCTACAGTGCGGATCTGCTTTGCCGGGAGGCCGTCAATAGACGTTCTCCCCTTTTGCAGGCTTGCCACGCGCCCCTGAAGGGAGCATGCGGCACGTGCTGTGATCACCCGAGTCAATGAGACTCGGGTGATCACAGATCCGAATCCCGGCCCCTTACCACGTGATCAGCTGTCAGCCAATGATGTAAACAGAAGATCAGTAATTATTTTTTCTTCACACGCTGACCGCATGAGAAGAAAAAAAGCCGATCACCAGCTTCTGTTTGAAGGGACATCGGTCCCGAAGAGGAAGAGGCGAAGCTGCCTCATATGTGCCCACAGGTACCACCTGCCAGTGCCCACAGTACGTAAGTGCCAGCAATCAGGTAGGGCTGCAACTAACGATTATTTTCATAATCAATTAGTTGGCCGATTATCGTTTCAAATAATCGGTTAGTAACCTTAAAAAAAAAAAAAGTGTGGTGTATAATTTAGTTAATATGTAAAGTTTAAAAAAAAAAAATAAAAAAAAAAGGCAATTTATTCTTAAATATCTCTATGCAGTGGTAAATATAAATAACCAACTATATGGTTAGGGAGCAAAATATTTAATCCACTCTGAGAATAACAGACAGAAGAGATGTATACTTTTTTTGGCCAATTAGTTTGTTGGGCAGATTAAAAAACACAAATTGCTGCAAAAACGTATTACATGCTTTTCTGCAGCGTCTCCATTGAAGTATATTGAACCAAAAAAGCGCCGTTTGGCGTTAAAAAAAAAAAGTCACTGACCCTTTCCAAACAGCAGCGGCTAAAAAAAGCGTAGGTGTGATCGTGTCCCATAGGAAACCATGTAAATGAACTGTAGTGTGTTTCTGCAAAAAGCACCAAAAAACACATAGGTGTGAACCAGAACTGAGACATAATGGGGGTTAAAAAAAAAATAAAATTAGCCCTTTATAGTACAAGAAAAAAAGGAGATAATCACTGCTGTAGGGGTTCACTTTTTTACTGTAGAACTGTGAAAGTAATATTTACAGTAGCAATTATTTGCTCTTTTTGTACTATAAAGGGCTAATTTATTTATTTTTTTTTTAAACCCCATTAAGTTACTAGCCGATTAATCGATTATGAAAATAGTAATCGATTAATTTTATAATCGATTAGTTGTCGATTAATCGATGAGTTGTTTCAGCCCTACAATCAGTGCCACCTATCAATGACCACCAGTGGTGCCAATCAGTGTCTCATCAGTGCCACCTAGTAGTGCTGCCTCAGTGCCACCTATTAGTGCCCTTCAGTGCCACCCATCAGTGCCCATCAGTGCCATCAATGAAGGAGAAAAATTACCTGTTTTGCAAAATGTATTAACAAAATATAAAACGTTTTTTGTATTTATTTATTTATTTTTTTTTTAAATTCTGTGTTTTTTTTTTTTTTTTTTTTTAACAAAAAATAGAAACCGCAGAGGGGATCAAATACCACCAAAAGAAAGCTCTATTTGTGGGGGGAAATGGGTACAGTGTTGTATTACCGCGCAATTGTCATTCAAAGAGTGACAGCGCTGAAAGCTGAAAATTTTGGTCTGGGCAGGAAGGGGGGGGGGGGGGTTAGGTGCCCAGTAAGCAAGAGGTTAAGGTTTGGCAATAAAACCTGGAAGCTGATTGGTTTCTATGAAAAAGTGAGCCTGATCTTGCACTCTTCAGCTTTTGGTAAATAAACCCCCCATTGTCCTGATGTCTAATTGCAGCTGGAATTTGGCTTTAAACCGGCTCTGATCACATAGCTTAAAGTGAGTGAAACGATTACCTTGTAAAACAACCCGACCAATTTTAAAATAGAAATGAAAGGCACAACATTTGTGTATAGAGCTGGCCGTACACTAGTAGAGCTTTTTATTTGAATTTTATTTATATTTTTTTTCATTTTAACCACTTCCTTAGCGCTCTATAGCTGAAAGGGTGACTACAGCGCGGCTCTGTTCCAGGAGGGTGTCCATGGATGTCCTCCCAGAACCACGCCCTTCGTGCCCCAACCCCCCCCGGGGACACTAGTAGAACCACCTCAATGTCACAACGTTTTCTACATATATCTCAATGTGTTTGAAGGGAGATTGTAGGAACCCTTTAGGACTGTAGAAAGAAGGACATTTTTTGATCAGGGGCTTCCACTTCCCTGCTAGTTAAGAACACTTTTAACAAGTTCTTAACCACTTCCTTACAGCGCTATAGCCGAAATTCGGATACGGCGTGAGGGGAGGGCGCCCATGGAAGTCCTCCTGGAACCACGCTCCGCGATCGATGTGTCCTTTCACAGATCGTAGTAAAGGGCCAATCACAGCAGCCCTTTACCACGTGATCCGCTGTGTCCAATCACAGCTGTTCACAGTGTAAACAGAATTGCCAGTTTTATTGGCAGTCCTCTCCTCACGTGTTGTTACAGCGCGAGGAGAGGAGAGCTGGTAACCGGCAATCCTGACAAGGGGCGTGCACACAGATCATCATGGCACTGATCATCAGTGCTGTCCATTAGTGACTCCTCATCATTGCCTCTGCATCAGTGCAGCCTAATCAGGGCACATCGGTGAAGGAGAAAACTTACTTATTTGCAAAATTTTATAACAAACTTAAAAAAAAGAAAGAAAATTCACAATTTTCAGTCTTTTTTTTATTTATTTTTTTGTTTTTTTTTTTTTTTTCGTTTTTGTTTAGGCAAAAATATAAAAACAAAAAAAACTGCTGTGATTAACCACTTCAGCCCAAAAGATTTGGCTGCTCAATGACCAGGCATTTTTTTTGTGATACGGCACTGCGTCGCTTTAACATGACAATTGTGCGGTCGTGCGACGCTGTACCCAAACAAAATTGACGTCCCTTTTTTTTTTTTTTTTTTTTTTTTTTTTTTTTGTTTATAGCGCAAAAAATAAAAACCGCAGAGATGATCAACATCTCTGCGGTTTTTATTTTTTGCGCTATAAACAAAAAAAAAAAAAATACTTGTACTTTTTGCTATATTAAATATTAGACATGTGCAATTCGTTTAGTTTTTTTTTTTTTAGTTTTTTTCTTTTTTTTTCATTATTTTCGTTCATTTTCGTACGAATCCGATTTAACAAATCATTTGAATCGAACGAATCCGAATAACAACGAAAATCCGAAAAAACTAATTGGAAACAACGAATGTACTAATGAATAAAATCCGAAAAAAAAAAACGAAAACGAACGAAAAAATTCGTACATTCGTAACTTTTTTTTTTTTTTGAATTGGTAATTTTCCGTGTCTCTTACAATGGCGCTGCTAAACGTGCTTCGAATGGATTGAACAAAAAAATTCGTACATTCGTAACTTTTTTTTTTTTCGATTCGTAAATTATTAAAATGTAATAATAGCATACACATTACATAAAATTATGAATTATGCTCCGATTACGAATGTTAGGAATGTACGAATGCGTCCGAAAATGAAACTAACGAAAAAACGAATCAAGGAAAAAATAACTCTTACGAATGTACGAATCGTTACGAATACGAACACCGACGACTTACGAATCGTTACGAATCAACGGAAACGAAAAAAAACTAAACGAAAATAAACACATTTTTTTGTTGTGCACATGTCTATTAAATATCCCCAATTTATTTTATTTTTTTATTTTTTTTTTTAAAAGGAATTTTTTTTCCCTCAGTTTAGGCCAATATGTATTCTGCTACATATTTTTGGTAATAAAAATCGCAAAAAGCGTATATTGGTTTGCGCAAAAGTTATAGCATCTACAAAATAGGGGATAGATTTATGGCATTTTTATTATATTTTTATATATAATATATTATTTTTTATTTTTTTTTTTTTTTTATCAGGATTGCGACATAATGGCGGACAGATCGGACACTTTTTTGGGACGATTGACAATTATACAGCGATCAGTGCTAATAAAAATGCACTGATTACTGTATAAATGTCACTGGCAGGGAAGGGCTTAACACCAGATCAAGGGTGTTCCCTATTGTGTGTTCTAACTGTAGAGGGGGAGGGGACTGACTATAGCAGATGACAGATCGTGGTTCCTAGCTATTAGGAACTCGCGATCTGCCTCTCCTCACAGAACAGGGATTTGTGTGTATGTGCATTTGGCATGTCATTTTATTTGGGGGGGGGGCTTCGTTAGGAGGGGGACTTCCTGTCCCACTTCCTCCTTCCGCCCAGGGACGGCAAAGGCGACTCCTCCTTTCGCCTTGGGTGGCCCCTCCCCTCTAGGCGATCTCCTGGGACACGTGACAGGTCCCAGGAGATCGCCTGTCCACTCCGGGAGCGCGACTCGCACATGTGCCGTGCGTGCCCGACTGTGAAGTTGTAAGCTGACAATGGAGGCGCCGGCGGAGAGGAGGAGGGGGAGAGGAGCGACGCTCCGTTCGGCCGCATCGCTGGACCGTGGAACACGTACGTTTCTGTACACTTTTTTTTTTTGTAGCTGCTGACTTTTAATAAACATAAAGCCCGGAAGTACGCTTTAAGAATGTTCGATATTTTTTTTTTTTCTATTAGTTGGGTCAAATCAATGTTAGTTTTCGATCGGAGCGATGTGAAAATTTGAAGGAGCTGGATGGGGAAATTTTTTTTATTCAAACGAATATCTAATAGTGTAGGCGGTTTTTATTGAGGGAAGTCCATTCATTTCAAAATAGAATTCTAAAGCAAATAAAATTTTAAAGTTCTTTCAAACATTTGTCAAGTCCTCGAATGTGCTGAGAATTTTCAGATGACTGTCCCTACGAACATCTACCAGTGTATGGCCAGTTTTACATAAGGTGCAAATCTTGACAGTCAAGGTTTCAGACCCCCCCATGTGTGTGTTTTTCCTCTCTGCGGGGGTGGGAGGCGCCCCCGGGGACTTTTGGTGTCTGATGGTTTCCAGGGAGCAACAGTCCTTCACAGGGGCGGACTGACCACTCGGGCACTTCCCGAGGGCCCCGGGCCACTAGGGGGCCCCATTAGGGTTTCCAGCCTCAGTAAAACCAGGGACAGTATGTAAAAATCTGTTGTTGTTTTTTTTTTTTTTTTTTTTTTTTTTTACATCTGTTTCTGAAATGTCCCTTACCGACATCTTTTTGGTCTAAAAATCCAGAGATTATAGCTGCCCCACCTCTCCAGTACCTTCTCAGCCAATAGAAACATGTCTGTGTATACTGTGTGATTGTATACTGTGTGGCCCCATAATCTCTGATTGCCTGGGGGCCCCATAATTTCCGATTGCCCGGGGGCCCCATGAGTTGTCAGTCCGCCCCTGTTCCTTCAAAATTGCTGTACAGTCGAGGGGGAGGCACCTAATCCTACAAGAAGGGACATAATACGATGGATATATGGTAATGTATTCATAACTCAGATCTCTTATCTACTCCCCTTCCAAATGTAAATTTCATAATTTATTTCCCTAGAAGGTGAAGGTTGAACCGGTGATTGAAGGGAATGTCCCTTTAAACATTGAATTACATTTTGTTTCGCTCCATAGTTGCCGGAGACCCGTCAGCTGTTGAAGTTGAGGATGTTTACACACTGGAGCGCAGGCCTGGTCTTCCTCACCGCACTCTCAGGTATCCAACCATAGAATGATACCTCTGTACAGCGTAAGGGCTCGTTCACACAGGTGCTCAGCTCCATGCAGCAGCCAGAACCATATATTTTATTTTTTACTCCTGCTGAGCTGCATGCAGGCAGCCCATAAGAGGTGAATGGGGTACGCACCGGCCACACAGGCTCACCTGTACATCCAAGTTTTACAGGTACTCAGTGGTGAGTGCACGGACCCTTTACTGTGTACCTGTAAAACTCGACTATATGTGAGCCCATACAGCCAATTCATACCCACTCACTTTCTATGGGCTGCCTTCACGAAGCTCAGCGGTAGTTGAAAAAAAAAAAGTACACTGCTCTGGCCGCTGCACCACTAACTGTGGAAGGGAATTTCACAGCTTTACCACTCTAACAGTAAAGAACCCCTTACTCAGTTCAAGATTGAATTGCTTCTCGTCCAACTTCATTGTGCTGCTGCATGTCTTCTTTAGACACCTTAGGTTAAATAGTCCCCCCCCCCCCCCCCCCCAATGCTGGAGTTACCATTTTAAAGATCTGTATATTGTGATCATGTCCCCTTTTAAGCATCTCTTCCCCAGGGAGAATACGTTTAGTATTTGTAGTTGTTCCTCTTTACTGAGCTCCTCTGTCCCCCCCCCCCCCCCCCCCCCCACGACTGAGCTCCTCTGTCCCCCCCCCCCCCACGACTGAGCTCCTCTGTCCCCCCCCCCCCACGACTGAGCTCCTCTGTCCCCCCCCCCCCCACGACTGAGCTCCTCTGTCCCCCCCCCCCCCCCCACGACTGAGCTCCTCTGTCCCCCCCCCCCCCCACGACTGAGCTCCTCTGTCCCCCCCCCCCCCACGACTGAGCTCCTCTGTCCCCCCCCCCCCCCACGACTGAGCTCCTCTGTCCCCCCCCCCCCCACGACTGAGCTCCTCTGTCCCCCCCCCCCACGACTGAGCTCCTCTGTCCCCCCCCCCCCCCCCACGACTGAGCTCCTCTGTCCCCCCCCCCCCCCCACGACTGAGCTCCTCTGTCCCCCCCCCCCCCCACGACTGAGCTCCTCTGTCCCCCCCCCCCCCCCCCACGACTGAGCTCCTCTGTCCCCCCCCATGACTGAGCTCCTCTGTCCCCCCCCATGACTGCTGAGCTCCTCTGTCCCCCCCCCATGACTGAGCTCCTCTGCCCCCCCCCACGACTGAGCTCCTCTGCCCCCCCCCACGACTGAGCTCCTCTGCCCCCCCCCATGACTGAGCTCCTCTGTCTGTCCCCCCCCCCCCCCCATGACTGAGCGCCTCTGTCTGTCCTGTCCCCCCATGACTGAGCTCCTCTGTCTGTCCTGTCCCCCCCCATGACTGAGCTCCTCTGTCCCCCCCCATGACTGAGCTCCTCTGTCCCCCCCCATGACTGAGCTCCTCTGTCCGTCCCCATGACTGAGCTCCTCTGTCTGTCCCCCCCCCCCCCCATGACTGAGCTCCTCTGTCTGTCCCCCCCCCCCATGACTGAGCTCCTCTGTCTGTCCTCCCCCCCCCATGACTGAGCTCCTCTGTCTGTCCTCCCCCCCCCATGACTGAGCTCCTCTGTCTGTCCTCCCCCCCCCATGACTGAGCTCCTCTGTCTGTCCTCCCCCCCCATGACTGAGCTCCTCTGTCTGTCCTCCCCCCCCATGACTGAGCTCCTCTGTCTGTCCCCCCCCCCCCCCATGACTGAGCTCCTCTGTCTGTCCCCCCCCCCATGACTGAGCTCCTCTGTCTGTCCCCCCCCCATGACTGAGCTCCTCTGTCTGTCCCCCCCCCATGACTGAGCTCCTCTGTCTGTCCCCCCCCCCATGACTGAGCTCCTCTGTCTGTCCCCCCCCCCATGACTGAGCTCCTCCTGTCTGTCCCCCCCCCCATGACTGAGCTCCTCCTGTCTGTCCCCCCCCCCCATGACTGAGCTCCTCTGTCTGTCCCCCCCCCCCCCCCCATGACTGAGCTCCTCTGTCTGTCCCCCCCCCCCCCCCCCCCCATGACTGAGCTCCTCTGTCTGTCCCCCCCCCCCATGACTGAGCTCCTCTGTCTGTCCCCCCCCCCCATGACTGAGCTCCTCTGTCTGTCCCCCCCCCCATGACTGAGCTCCTCTGTCTGTCCCCCCCCCATGACTGAGCTCCTCTGTCTGTCCCCCCCCCCCCCATGACTGAGCTCCTCTGTCTGTCCCCCCCCCCCATGACTGAGCTCCTCTGTCTGTCCCCCCCCCCCATGACTGAGCTCCTCTGTCTGTGTCCCCCCCCCATGACTGAGCTCCTCTGTCTGTCCCCCCCCCCCATGACTGAGCTCCTCTGTCTGTCCCCCCCCCCCATGACTGAGCTCCTCTGTCTGTCCCCCCCGTACCATGACTGAGCTCCTCTGTCTGTCCCCCCCCCCCCCCCCATGACTGAGCTCCTCTGTCTGTCCCCCCGTACCATGACTGAGCTCCTCTGTCTGTCCCCCCCGTACCATGACTGAGCTCCTCTGTCCCCCCGTACCATGACTGAGCTCCTCTGTCCCCCCCGTACCATGACTGAGCTCCTCTGTCCCCCCCGTACCATGACTGAGCTCCTCTGTCCCCCCCGTACCATGACTGAGCTCCTCTGTCCCCCCCGTACCATGACTGAGCTCCTCTGTCCCCCCCGTACCATGACTGAGCTCCTGTACCATGACTGAGCTCCTCTGTCCCCCCCCCCCCGTACCATGACTGAGCTCCTCTGTCCCCCCCCCCCCCCCGTACCATGACTGAGCTCCTCTGTCCCCCCCCCCCCCCCCCGTACCATGACTGAGCTCCTCTGTCCCCCCCCCCCCCCCGTACCATGACTGAGCTCCTCTGTCCCCCCCCCCCCCCCCGTACCATGACTGAGCTCCTCTGTCCCCCCGTACCATGACTGAGCTCCTCTGTCCCCCCGTACCATGACTGAGCTCCTCTGTCCCCCCGTACCATGACTGAGCTCCTCTGTCCCCCCGTACCATGACTGAGCTCCTCTGTCCCCCCGTACCATGACTGAGCTCCTCTGTCCCCCCGTACCATGACTGAGCTCCTCTGTCCCCCCATACTATAACTGAGCTCCTCTGCCCCCCCCCCCCCCCCCCCATAACTGAGCTCTTCATCATTAATCAAAGTTAAAGTGCTAAAATAAAGAAAAATAGACTTTTCAGTATCATGTTGCCTTTGTCTATTTTTTTTTTGTATTTATTTTATTGCTGAATTCATCATTATCTATGATGAATATTTCACTCTGTATCTTCTAAGGGGCCTTTGTGGCTGGTCTGGACGCTGGCCTTGTCTACAACTCCTTTCCAAAGATGGCGGACCGCTGGATTCCAGATGACCTTCTGGCCTTCTCCCCAACCTTCAAGAACATCTTTGAGAATCCAACAACTGTACAGTTCAACCATCGCATCCTTGTGAGTAAAAGAATCCTTGCAGTTTAATTCTGTAGCTTCTCACAACCTTGTTTCTGAAGCGCTTTGTTCCTCCCATAGGGGACCTCTTCTGTAGCCGCCATTACTGGGTTGTATTTCTATTCCCGGAAGATCCCACTTCCTCGGAGGACCAGGCTGGCTGTGAACAGTCTACTTGCTATGGCGTATTTACAGGTAATTCCTCTGACGTGCTATAGGTGAACTCTATCGTGTCACTTCCACTATATAGATGTACAATGGAACCATAAGAATCTTCTGCTGAGTCTCCCTCTGGTTTCTGTGTGCGAACCGAAGGTCACATGCTGGTTGCATCCAAATTATCTATGCAGAGTGACACTTTACGTCCTAAATGTAATGGTATCTCTAGTAGACAGAGTAGGAGAGTAATGTTCATGGTAATGTCAGTTCATTAAAAACAAAGAGAGTTAAGTGGTTCTAAAGTCAGAAGGAACAAGCCTTTTGTTTTTGTCCCTGAGCCCCATCTCAATCCAGAGCCTCAATGGCTGACACAGCAGCCGGCAACATTGGCTCCAATCAATCAAAGCCAGTGAGCCACTGAGGAGAGAGTGGGGGGGAGAGGCGCCAATGTCCATTCACAGGAGCACAGCTCGGGAGCGAGCCTGCTTGAGTGCCCCCATAGCTTGCTATTGAGGGGGGCACTCGGCAGGGTTGAGAAGCCAGGACCGCTTATACTTACCTGTGCCCCATCTCGATCCAGTCATGTGCATGAGAGCAGAGGCTCTCCCGAGTCTCCTTTTCCACATTTGCTTGCACAGCAGTAGTAGCCATTGATTCCTATTGCTGTCAATCGCAGCCAATGAGGAAAGAGCAGGTGGCGGGGCTGAGCCACGATCTGTGTGAATAGACCATGTACATTCACAGGGGTGCGGCTCAGGAGCGAGCCTGATCGAGTGCCCCGATAGCAAGAGGCTTGCTATTGGGGGAACACAGCCAGGGGGGAGGAGCCAGGACCGCCAGCGAAGGACCCAAAAAAAGAGGAGGAGGCTGCTCTGTGCAAAACCATTGCACAGAGCAGGTAAGTATAATATGTTTGTTTTTAATTAGAATTCAAACTTTATTATAAAAAAAAAAAATTGTCGCCCAGTGTAGATACAAGCACAATGAACGCTACCGCTGACCCGAAAAAAATTCTGCACCTGTCACTAGCTCCTGCCATCTGCCCACTCCGCCGCCTGACAATTCTTAAAGTGATAGTAAAGTCTCATTTTAGTTTTTTTCAATAAAAATAACAAACATGTTGTACTTGCCTCCTCTGTTGCAGTGGATTTGCACAGAGCAGCCCGGATCCTCCTCTTCTCAGGTCCCTCTTCGGCGCTCCTGGCCCCTCCCTCCCGGGGAGTGCCCCCACAACAAGCAGCTTTCTATGGGGGCACCTGAGCCAAATCACAGATCCCTGTGACCATTCAGACATGGCGCCCCCGCCCCCTCGCTCTCCTGATTGGCTGACTGTCTTTGACAGCGGTGAAAGCCAATGGCGCCGCTGCTGGGTCTCAGCCAATCAGGAGGGAGAGTCTCAGATGGCAGAGACATTTGTGGACATCGCTGGACAGAGATTGGGCTTCGGTAAATAGTAGAGGGGCGGAGGGGCGGTTGCTGCACACAGAAGGCTTTTTATCCTAATGCATCGAATGCATTAAAACACCTTCTGCCTTTATAACTCCTTTTTAAATAGCTAATGGGCGACGTCACCGGGTGGCCCCGCCCCTTATGAAGTCATCAACCGATGCATGCTGACTAGATGATGTCACAGGGGCAGGTTCACTCGGTGATGTTGCTGGGTAGCTCCGCCCATTAGCTAATGGTGGGAGCCAGCGACGAGTGCGGAGCTTTTTTGGATTTTTATTTTATTTTTTTATTTTATTTTTTTTGATGCTGGATCTACACCAGGGGGAATTGTTAATTTTTGTCCTTCATGAAAAAAAAAAAAAAAAGTCCTTTATTTTTTTTTTTTTTTTTTTCCCTTTTTTTTTTTTTTTTTTTTTTTTATATATATATATATTATTTTTTTTTTATTATTATTTGTTTTTTACACTTTTTTTGGTGAATGAGTAGGGGTACAATGTATCCCATACTCATTCACATAGGTGGGGGGGGGGGCTCCTTGTTAAAGGGGGCTTCCAGATTCCAATAAGCCCCCTGCCCGCACAACCAGCCAGGGTTGTGGGGATGAGGCCCTTGTCCCCTAATGACTCATGTATGGCTGTTCTTAGACTGGGGGTTTGCTCTGTAGCTATATTTGAGTTTATGATCATTGGAGATTTTAGTGCTTTGTTTCCTTTTATACGGGGAGGGGGGTATACTGGGAAGGGTTTTGTAGTTTTGGTCTTTCACACTATTCTTCATTTCAGGTGACTCTTGGAATTAGCACTTTGCTTCTGTACGTCCCTACTTCACTGGCAGCCACCCATCAGTCTGGCTCCCTGGCACTCCTCAGCATGGCCATCTGGGTTATGAATGAATTGAGACGTTTTCCAAAATAGTGACTTTTATCCAATCGGATGTGTCGGTGTGTGAGAGGAGAGATATATTTAATGAATAATGCAGAGTGTGGGTTCGCATATTGTTTCCGCTTTTCTATTAAAGGGACTGAAAAGACCTGAAGGATAATAAATTGCTGTAAATATATTTTGTATTTGGGCAGAGAGGCCTCCAAGTAAACCTCTGCAAACCAAAGTTAATGCAAAAATAAAGAAAAACAGACTTTTCAGTATCATGTTGCCTTTTGTCTATTTTTTTTTTTTTTTTTTTTGTATTTATTTATTGCTGAATTTATCATTGTCTATAAAAAGAAATATGGGGGGGGGGGTACCTGCTCCATACCTTTTTTTATTTTTTTTTTTTTTTTTTTTTATATAAACAAGAGCTCCCTCCAGTGGTCAGATATCACAACCTTTCCACTGCCCCACAAATGACTCTCGGCCTTTATAAAGAAAAGATATTTGAAGATAAAGATTCGTTGATGACGATATCCGTTGACTGCAACCCATAAGACCCGGCCTTTTCTGACACTTTCTGTTTACAAGTTTAAATCAGTATTTTTTGCTAGATAATTACTTGTAACCACATAACATTATAAATATGTTTTTTTTTTTTTTTTTTTTTTTTTTTTTTTTTTTTAGCAGAGACCATAGGGAATAAATTGACGATCGTTGTAATTTTTTATGTCACGCTGTATTTGCGCAGCAATTTTTTTAATGGATTTTTTTTGGAAAAAAAATACACTTTAACCACTTCAGCCCCGGACCAATTGGCAGCCAAAGGACCCAGGCCCCTTTTTGCAATTCGGCACTGCGTCGCTTTAACTAACAATTGCGCAGTCGTGCGACGTGGCTCCAAAACAAAATTGGCGTCCTTTTTTTCCACAAATAGAGCTTTCTTTTGGTGGTATTTGATCGCCCCTGCGGTTTTTATTTTTTGCGCTATAAACAAAAATAGAGCGACAATTTTGAAAAAAATGCAATACTTTTTGCTATAATAAATATCCCCAAAAAATATATAAAAAAACATTTTTTATCCTCAGTTTAGGCCGATACGTATTCTTCTACATATTTTTGGGTAAAAAAAAAAAAATCGCAATTAGCGATTATTGATTAGTTTGCGCAAAAGTTATAGCGTTTACAAAATAGGGGACAGTTTTATAGCATTTTTATTAATATTTTTTTTTTTTTATTAGTAATGGCGGCGATCAGCGATTTTTATTGTGACTGCGACATTTTGGCGGACACATCGGACATTTTTGGGACATTTGTCATTTATACAGCAATCACTGCTATTTAAATAGCACTGATTCCTATGTAAATGACAGTTGTAGTTAGGGGTTAACCACTAGGGGGCGGGGAGGAGTCAGTATGACGTGTTGTGTTTTTTTTTTTTTACAGTAGGGGGGCGTGGCTGTACGTCTGACTTCATTGATCGGCGTTCCCGATGACAGGGAACCGCCGATCACTGACAGTCAGTGTAGGAAGCGCGGGAAGAGGTTTGTTTACATAGACCTCTCCCCGTTCTTCAGCTCCGTAACCCGATCGCGGGATACCAGCGGCGATCGGGTCCGCTGGTCCCGCGGCCGTGGTCACGGAGCTCCCGACCGGGTCACGCGCGCGCCGCTGGCGGCGCGCTCGCGCCCCCCGGGCAGGCAAATTAAAGGGACGTACAGGTACGTGCTTTTGCCTGCCCGTGCCATTCTGTTGACGTATATCTACAGGAGGCGGTCGGGAAGCGGTTAACCACTTCCCGCCCGGCCTATAGCAGAATGACGGCCGGCGGTGGTTCAGTTATCCTGCAGAACGTCATATGATGCCCAGTCAGGATAACAGCTGCTGCGCGCCAGTGGGGGGCGCGCATCACGGCGATCGTGGTGCGGTGTGTCAGTCTGACACACCACTACACCGATCTTGGTAAAGAGCCTATGGCGGTGGCTCCTTACCACGTGATCAGCCGTGTCCAATCACAGCTGATCACGATGTAAACAGGAAAAGCCGTTGATCAGCTTTTCCTCACTCGCGTCTGAGAGACGCGAGTATAGGAGAGCCGATCGGCAGCTCTCCTGACAGGGGGGTCTGCGTTGATTGTTTATCAGCGCAGCCCCCCTCGGATGCCCACACTGGACCACCAGGGAAGCCATCAGGGAAGCTCCTAACATGTGGATGGCCAGGTACATCCCCCATGGCCATCCACATCAATGCCCAACATATGCCAATCATTGCCCACAAATGGGCACTGACTGGCACCTCTATGGCACAATAAAAATCAGTGATGCCCAGCAATGCCACCCATCAGTGTCATCAGTGACACTTAACAGTGCCCATCCGTGCCACCCATAAGTACCCATCATTGCCGCCTATGAGTGCCGCATACCAGTGCCACCTCATTGGTGCCCATCAGTACCGCCTTATCAGTGCAGCTATATCAGTGAAGAAGAAAATGTACTTTTTTACAAAATATTTTAACAGAAACAAAGAAATTTTTTTATTTTTTTTCAAAATTCTGTCTTTTTTTTTTTTTGTTGTGTAAAAAAAGAAATTGCAGAGATGATCAAATAGCTCTATTTGTGGGAACTAAATGATAAATTCGTTTTGTACAGTGTAGAGTGATTGTCATTCAATTTGCGACAGCGCTAAAAGCTGAAAATTTGGCCTGGGCAGGAAGGTGTATAAGTGCCCCCCCCCCCCGGGGGCCCCCCCCCCCCGGTATTGAAGTGGTTAATGAATTCAAAGGAAAAAAAATACAATGTATACCCATGTATTTTTGGAAAAATGCAAAGTAAATGGATAACTAACGTGTCACGCTTTAAAATTACGCTGGTGGAATGGAGACAAACTATGGTATATAAAAATCTCTATAGGCGACGCTTTAAAGGCAAAAGATTTAAAAAAAAAAAAATAATATATATATTTATATATATAAATATATATATATATATATACCGTATTTATCGGCGTATAACACGCGCCCCAAGTTTAGGAGGGAAGTTTAAGGAAAATAAACTTGCATTTAAATGCCCATCATTGCAGCCTTGCCCATCATTGCAGCCTTGCCCAGTGCCTTTGCAGCCTTGCCCAGTGCAGCCTTGATTTAAAATTGGCGCAGAGTGGAGAGGACGAGCGCCGCGTGACAACATACCGAAAGTTGCGTGTATTTTCGGCTCGGCTCGGCTCGTCTCGGCTCCTCTCGCAGTCCCGCCCACCTCCACTGATTGCGAGAGGAGCCGAGCGCCGACAACATAAAGAAATCCGAGTTTGGCTAGTCTCGGCTCTGCTCGCAATCAGTCAAAAAAAAATGAGCGGGGATCGGCGTATAACACGCATCCATGATTTTCCCCTGATTTTTAAGGGGAAAAAAAGTGCGTGTTATACACCGATAAATACGGTATAAATATATATATATATATATATATATATATATATATATATATATATATATATATATATTTATATTTGCTTATATATTATAAAAAAAAAAAATAGTTTACAACCACCCTGGACAGAAAGTGACATGACATTGCTCCGATCCTCCAAGGCCATAGAGGGGATCAGAGACGATCTGGTCCCAGTCTGCATCTGCCCCTATGTCCTTAGCCAGTCCTTCACATCACAACCCCTCTTAACATCACAGTGCCCTGGTCTCCCCGGTGGGATGGGAGAGCCCAAGTGAGCGGCGGCGGGGGGGGGGGTGTACGTTTCCTTCCGCTGCTTATAATAGAAAGCCGGCCGCTGGCTCTAAAAAATTTTTTTGATGCATCGACTCGGTATAACCACCGATTAAGAAGTGGTTGAAGAGCCACCTCTGCCCTTCTCCCTGGCGGTGGCACCGCCCCCCCCTGAAAAATGGCACCCAGGGCAAATGCCTTGTTTGCTTTGCGGTAGATACACCCCCTCTGCACAGCCAACCTGCGGTGACTATTGCTGGATGGACTTTACTAGAAGAGTTTTGTTCCCCTTCAATGCTGCATTGTGATGTGACCAGCGGGTGTAGATGGATAGGTCACCATTATGTTGGGTTGATGGACACCAACCGGCACTACGGTGACTTCTTCACTAAATCACTGAAGACTGAATGACGTTGTATTCGCTAATGTGAACATTCGGCGCTTGTGCAGGAAACACAAATGTCATTCAGCTCACCCAACATCATTGCTGCATTTCCGGAATTATTCTGGAGGGGGGGGTTCTATTGGGTCTCATGCATACGGTCACCATTGTTCATACATAGTAAAGTGTGGGAAAGCACAGTGCTGTTATACAGCTGGCCATGGAAATGAATGTCTCTGCTGATTGTACATTTATGCCGCATACACACGGTCGTAATTTCCAATGGAAACAGTCCGATGGGAGCTTTTCATCGGATTTTCTGACCGTGTGTATGCCCATCGGTCTTTTTCTGTCGGAATTTTCGACGGACTTTGGATTGAGAACCTGTTCTCAATTTTTCCGACGGAAAACCTTTCTATCGGATTTTCCGATCGTGTGTATGCAATTCCGACACGCAAAATTCCCACGCATGCTCGGAAGCATTAAACTTCCCTTTTATAGTGCTGTTGAATGTGTTTTATGCCGCTGTGGTACAGACCGTCGGAATTTGGTGTAGGCAAGACAGTTTGAGCGAAATTCCGTCGGAATTCCGACGGGAAAACCATCGGAGCTTTTTCCGATGAGAATTCCGACCGTGTGTACGGGGGCATAAGACTCGGATAAACACATGTATAGCGCATGGTGTATGCCATGGATCACGAAATGGCAGACCGCGGTCTGAACACAGACCAAGTGACAGTCCTATCCGGACCGCGGCCGCCACGTATCGGCTGTGTGAGCTTTCCTGGGGCTTGCGTCCGCTGCTGTCCATCCTCAAAGCAGGCAGGGGCAGGAGGTTTTATTTTTCAAATTAACAAGGGGCTAATCACCCGCTTGCTCACATTAGTAATTTGGGCAGCTCCCACCCTCCATCCCAATCTGCAGCTCCTCCCCCCCCCCCGCCTGCTGTGAGGAAGACAGCAGCGGCCGGGCAGGAGACTCAAGAGAGCTCACACAGCCGACTGTGCCTCTACCCTGCTGACAGTGCAGGGGGGGGGGGGGGGTTACATTGAAAGAAGTGCTGTACAGGGTACTCCAGCAGGTGGGGTAATGATCCTCATATGAGGACGCTTCCTGGCCGGAGCGAAATGCATTGCAGTAGAAAAAGTTTTTTTTTTTTTTTTTTTTTTTTTCATTTTTGAATAGAGCAAGGGAGGCTTATAACCCCTGTCCATTTTTTTTTTTTCTCCATCTGTGTCCCATTGCTGAGATTTCCCTTCACTTCCTGCCCCATAGCCAAACAGGAAGTGAAAGGAAATTCCTGTATATTAAGGGAATTCTCTGGGGACCCCCCCAGTTCACAAGAACTAGTGTCCCCATCGGTAGATTTCCCCCCTTATTACTTTTCTGGGGACAACTCAAAATGAAGGATTTCTTTTACTTTTACTTTCACTTTCAATGATGATGGTAAACAGGACAAATAGAGAGGGTGAACCTCCTTAACCACTTCAGCCCCAGAAGGATTTACCCCCCTTCCTGACCAGACCTTTTTTTTTTGCGATTCGGCCCTGCGTCGCTTTAACCACTTCAGCCCCGACCAATTTGCAGCCAAAGGACCAGGCCCCTTTTTGCGATTCGGCACTGCGTCGCTTTAACTGACAATTGCGCGGGTCGTGCGACGTGGCTCCCAAACAAAATTGGCGTCCTTTTTTTCCCCACAAATAGAGCTTTCTTTTGGTGGTATTTGATCGCCCCTGCGGTTTTTATTTTTTGCATAATAAACAAAAATAGAGCGACAATTTTAAAAAAAATGCAATATTTTTTGCTTTTTGCTATAATAAATATCCCCAAAAAAAATATAAAAAAACAACATTTTTTTTTCCTCAGTTTAGGCCGATACGTATTCTTCTACATATTTTGGTAAAAAAAAAATCGCAATTAGCGATTATTGATTGGTTTGCACAAAAGTTATAGCTTTAACAAAATAGGGGATAGTTTTATAGCATTTTTATTAATATTTTTTTTTTTTTTACTAGTAATGGCGGCGATCAGCGATTTTTATTGTGACTGCGACATTATGGCGGACACATCGGACATTTTTGACACATTTTTGGGACCATTGTCATTTATACAGAAATCAGTGCTATTTAAATGCATTGATTCCTGTATAAATGACAGTGGCAGTGAAGGAGTTAACCACTAGGGGGCGGGGAGGGGCTAAGTGTGATTTTTTTTTTTTTTTTTACATTAGGGGGCGGGGCTGACGTCTGACGTCACTGATCGGCTTTCCCGATGACAGGGAACAGCAGATCAGTGACAGGCAGAGTAGGAAACGCAGGGAGAGGTTTGTTTACATTCTACATTCTTGTTTACGTTCTTCAGCTCTGTGTCAGGTCCGCTGGTCCCGCGGTCGTGGTCACGGAGCTCCCGACCGGGCCGACGGCTAGGCAATTAAAGGGGATGTATATATACGTGCTTTTGCCTAGCCATGCCATTCGACGTATAAGTACAGGCGGCGGTCGGGAAGCGGTTAACGTGGCTCCCAAACAAAATTTACGTCCTTTTTTCCCCCCCACAAATAGAGCTTTCTTTTGGTGGTATTTGATCACCTCTGCGGTTTTTATTTTTTGTGCTATAAACAGAGCGAAAATTTTGAAAAAAAAACACAATTTTTTTACTTTTTGCTATAACAAATATCCCCCCCCCCCACAAAAAAAAATAAGCGTATATTGATTGGTTTGCACAAAAGTTATAGCGTCTACAAAATAGGGGATAGATTTTTATTTTTATCTTTTTTTTTTTAACTAATAATGGCGACGATCTGCGATTTTTTTTATTTTTTTTTGTTTTTAGCGGGACTGCGACATTGCGGCAGACAGATCAGACACTTTTGACACTTTTATGGGACCATTGACATTTATTCAGCGATCAGAGCTAAAAAATAGCCACTGATTACTGTATAAATGTCACTGTCAGGAAAGGGGTTAAATGCAGAGCCGATCCGCCCTATACGCGGACTACGCAAGCTGCGTAGGGCCCCGCGGCGGATCGGCTCTGCTCGGGGGCCTCTGGGGCCGCTGCCGCCACTGTGAGGGCAGCGGCGCCTGAAAAAAGATGGCCGCGGGGCCGACATGCAACTGCGCATGCGCCCGCCTTTCCGAAAATTGCCGAGCAGCGGCAACATCGCTGGCGCATGCGCCGTTGCCCGATATGCAACGGCGCATGCGCCAGCGCTGTTGCCGCTGCTCGGCAATTTTCGGAAAGGCGGGCGCATGCGCAGTTGCATGTCGGCCCCGCGGCCATCTTTTTTTCAGGCGTCGCTGCCCTCACAGCGGCAGCGGCACCAGTGACACGATGGCGCCGAGTGGCGCCATTTTTTAAAAATAAAACGTCCCCTCCGCAGCCTCTTACCTCCTGGCCCCCTCCCCCTCGCAGCCTCTGACCTCCTGTCCCCCCCCCCCCCCTCAAAGCCTCTGACCTCCTGCCCCCCCCTTCGCAGCCTCTGACCTCCTGCCCCCCCCCTGCAGCCTCTGACCTCCTGTCCCCCCCCCCTGCAGCCTCTGACCTCCTGCCCCCCCTCGCAGCCTCGGACCTCCTTTCCCACCCCCTTCGCAGCCTCGGACCTCCTTTCCCACCCCCTTCGCAGCCTCGGACCTCCTTCCCCCCCCTTGCAGCCTCAGACCTCCTGTCCCCCCCCTCGCAGCCTCGGACCTCCTGTCCCCCCCCCCTTCGCAGCCTCGGACCTCCTGTCCCCCCCCTTCGCAGCCTCTGACCTCCTGTCCCCCCCCTTCGCAGCCTCGGACCTCCTGCCCCCCCCCCTTTGCAGCCTCGGACCTCCTGCCCCCCCCCCTTTGCAGCCTCGGACCTCCTGCCCCCCTCGCAGAATCTGACCTCCTGCCCCCCCCCTTCGCAGCCTCTGACCTCTCCTGTTGCTCTCCCCCACAGCCTCTGACCTCTCCTGTTGTCCCATCCGCAGCCTCTGACCTCCCCTGTCCCATCCGCAGCCTCTGACCTTCCCTGAGTCAAGAGAGGGAGCGCAGCCAGGATGGGGGTCATGGGAGAAGTCAGACATGTATGGACTGTGGAGAGGAAACTATGGGATAAAACTAGAGCCACCAAGCTGGAGCCGACTGACTGAGCCCTGCATGATGCACCTGAGAGGAGGTCAGTGACAGCACCGCCAGGCCAGTCTAGGGGGGATCAATACAATATTGTAAGGGGGCACTGATATAAAGGTTTCCCCTTATCAGTAAACCCCCTTATCTTAGTGTTTTCTTTCTTTGGTCACCAGAGTCCTCCCCACATTCCCAGAGTTCCCCTTTACATCATAGTATGCAGGATTCCACCTTACAGTGCAAGGGGGGACTCTGATGTAAAGGGCAATGCTGCAGACCCTGATGTAAGTAGGGAGGCTCTCTGAGGACACTGGTGTAAGGAGGGGCTCTCTGGGGACCCCGATGTAAGGAGGGGCTTTATAGGGATGCTCTCTGGGGACCCTGATGTAAGGGGGGTGCTCTCTGGGGACCCTAATGTAAGGGGGTGCTCTCTGGGGACCCTGATGTAAGGGGGGTGCTCTCTGGGGACCCTGATGTAAGGGGGGTGCTCTCTGGGGACCCTGGTGTAAGGGGAGGCTCTCTGGGGACCCTGGTGTAAGGGGAGGGGGGGCTCTCTCTGGGGACCCTGGTGTAAGGGGAGGCTCTCTGGGAACCCTGATGTAAGGGGGGGCTCTCTGGGGACCCTGATGGTAAGGGGAGGCTCTCTGGGGACCCTGGTGGTGTAAGGGGGGGGGGGCTCTCTGGGGACGCTGGTGTAAGGGGGGGCTCTCTGGGGACCCTGGTGTAAGGGGGGGGGGGCTCTCTGGGGACCCTGGTGTAAGGGGGGGGGGGGGGGGGGGTGGTGCTCTCTGGGGACCCTGGTGTAAGTGGGGGATCCACACTCAGATATGTAAAGATAAATATATAATGTCTGTTCTATATTATTGTACTTATTCTTTGACTGTTTTGTTTAAAGGAGGGAGGATTGTATTGGGAGCGCTGAAGTGTCAGGTGTGACTGTGTGGCAATGGCAAATGGTTTACATGGCTCACGGCATCACGGGTCAGGTAGAGGGCCCCTCAGCAGAATTTTGCTTAGGGCCCCAGGGAGGTCAGGATCGGCACTGGTTAAATGTGTGTCCTAGGGAGTGTTTCTAACTGGGGGGGGGGGGGGACTGACTGGAGGAGGAGACTGATCGCTGTTCATAACCAGTATGAACGGCAGATCTCTCTCCTCTCCCCTGACAGAACGGAGATCTGTCTGTTTACATTGACAGATATCCATTCTGTCTCTCTCAGGAGATGGGGCCACGCGCATCAACTCCTACGTCACGCGGCGGAGGGGCGCACGCCTCCCCCTATACCCCTTACAGCGCCCACCGTACAGCTACGGCGATTTGCGCAGGGGAGCCAACCTGCCGCCGTATAACTATGGTGGCTGGTCGGGAACTGGTTAAAGAATTTTACACATATATCGCGGGGATCACAATATTCAGCATCTGCATACTATGGGATATATTTATGGCATTTTTTTTTTTTTTTTTTTTACTAGTAAAGCGATCTGCAACTTGCGGTGGACAGATCGGACACCTAACTGACACTTATTTTGGGGACCAGTGACATCTCGGCGCTCGGCTTGTTTTGCCTGAAACTGGCGCGTGCGTAGTAGCAGGGAGTGAAAGCCATCGTTCTCGGGATACGGTGGTACCCAAGGCAGACCCCGCCCCTTACCCTCCTAGAAACACCCTTCTCCCCCAGTGAGTCCGCAAAACCCGCCCCCTCCAATGTACGCTCCGCCCTGCAGTCCATCTTTCCTCCTATGGAGAATGGTCCTCCTTCCTCTACAGGGGCGGTGCTCGGCGTTATCTTCACCTCTGACAGACACGCAGCTTAACCAATAAGACTAAAGGGATGGGAGAGCCACCAGCCAAAGAGAGGCGAGCGCTGCAGGAAGGAGGCGGGGCCAGTGCTGGATGAAGAATACATTGTAGATCTGATCTCCACCGGCCGGGATGACGGCTCACTCCGCCACCATCCCCTTCATCATCTTCACCACCTTCTGGGGGCTCATCGGCATCGCCGCCCCATGGTTCGTCCCCAAAGGCCCCAACCGAGGGTAAGAGCCCGACCGGAGGAGGAGGGAGGAGGGAAGGAAGGGGGTCATCATCATCATCCTTCATATCCTAACCCTCATCATCATTCATCATCTTCATCCTCCTCATCATCATTCATCATCTTCATCCTCCTCATCATCATTCATCATCATCCCTCTGTGTGGAGGAGTGGGGCAGAGGTCATCATCCTCCTCCATTTCCCAACCCCCATCAAAATTCTCATCATCCACCAAGCCAATCATCGTCTGCGCCGTCCCTTCCCCCCACCCTCCTCCCAATACCCCCCCCCAGAAGAAACAATAGATCCCAACGCAGCAGTAAAGAGCCCCACCGCACATTGCCAGTACATTACATTCAGTGCCGGAACTGCGTCCCCATAGTCTGCCCAATGGGGGAAAAAAAAGCCCCAAACTCATCTCCTATATAAAGGGAGAGACCCAATTCTTCCAAATATTTCCAAACGAAACTTCCCACCATAACAACCAATCACAGGGCCTTATTATAAAGAGACCAATCCAGTAATTGTCCCATCCGCACTCCTCTCCCGTACATACCGCCCCCCTCATACCCTCCACACTCCTCTCCCGTACATACCGCCCCCATCATACCCCCCACACTCCTCTCCCGTACATACCGCCCCCCTCATACCCTCCACACTCCTCTCCCGTACTTACCGCCCCCGTCATACCCTCCACACTCCTCTCCCGTACATACCGCCCCCCTCATACCCTCCACACTCCTCTCCCGTACATACCGCCCCCATCATACCCCCCGCACTCCTCTCCCGTACATACCGCCCCCGTCATACCCTCCACACTCCTCTCCCGTACATACCGCCCCCGTCATACCCTCCACACTCCTCTCCCGTACATACCGCGCCGTCATACCCTCCACACTCCTCTCCCGTACATACCGCCCCCCTCATACCCTCCACACTCCTCTCCCGTACATACCGCCCCCATCATACCCCCCACACTCCTCTCCCGTACATACCGCCCCCGTCATACCCTCCGCACTCCTCTCCCGTACTTACCGCCCCCGTCATACCCTCCACACTCCTCTCCCGTACATACCGCCCCCCTCATACCCTCCACACTCCTCTCCCGTACATACCGCCCCCATCATACCCCCCGCACTCCTCTCCCGTACACACCGTCCCCGTCATACCCTCCGCACTCCTCTCCCGTACATACCGCCCCCGTCATACCCTCCACACTCCTCTCCCGTACATACCGCCCCCATCATACCCTCCACACTCCTCTCCCGTACATACCGCCCCCCTCATACCCTCCACACTCCTCTCCCGTACATACCGCCCCCGTCATACCCTCCACACTCCTCTCCCGTACATACCGCCCCCCTCATACCCTCCACACTCCTCTCCCGTACATACCGCCCCCATCATACCCCCCCACACTCCTCTCCTGTACATACTGCCCCCGTCATACCCTCCTCACTCCTCTCCTGTACATACCACCCCCATCATACCCTCCGCACTCCTCTCCCGTACATACCGCCCCCCTCATACCCTCCACACTCCTCTCCCGTACATACCGCCCCCCATCATACCCACCACACTCCTCTCCCGTACATACCGCCCCCATCATACCCCCCACACTCCTCTCCCGTACATACCACCCCCATCATACCCTCCACACTCCTCTCCCGTACATACCGCCCCTATCATACCCTCCACACTCCTCTCCCGTACAATACCGCCCCCCATCATACCCCCACACCCTCTCCCCACCAATCATACCTCCGTACATACCGCCCCCCAGAACCCCCACAATCCTCTCCCGACACACCTTCCAGCAGTAAAGACCCCCACCACCGCACCTCTCCCGTACATACCGCCGGGAACTGTCCCCCGATACCCCCCATGGGGGAAACCACTCCTCTCCCGTACATAACCAACCGCCCCCATCAACCCTCCACCACTCCTCTCCCGTACATACCGCCCCCCTCATACCCTCCACACTCCTCTCCCGTAATAGACCGCCCCCATCATTGTCCCATCCACACTCCTCTCCCGTACATACCACCCCCCATCATACCCTCCACACTCCTCTCCCGTACATACCGCCCCCATCATAACCCACCACACTCCTCTCCCCAATGTACCATACTGCCCATTGTCATACCCTCCTCACTCCTCTCCTGTACATACCACCCCCATCATACCCTCCGCACTCCTCTCCCGTACATACCGCCCCCATCATACCCTCCACACTCCTCTTCTGTACATACCGCCCCCATCATACCCACCACACTCCTCCCGTACATACCGCCCCTATCATACCCTCCACACTCCTCTCCCGTACATACCGCCCCCATCATACCCTCCACACTCCTCTCCCGTACATACCGCCCCTATCATACCCTCCACATCCTCTCCTGTACATACCGCCCCCATCATACCCCCCACCCTCCTCCCAATACCCCCCCCCAGAAGAAACAATAGATCCCAACGCAGCAGTAAAGAGCCCCACCGCACATTGCCAGTACATTACATTCAGTGCCGGAACTGCGTCCCCATAGTCTGCCCAATGGGGGAAAAAAAAGCCCCAAACTCATCTCCTATATAAAGGGAGAGACCCAATTCTTCCAAATATTTCCAAACGAAACTTCCCACCATAACAACCAATCACAGGGCCTTATTATAAAGAGACCAATCCAGTAATTGTCCCATCCGCACTCCTCTCCCGTACATACCGCCCCCCTCATACCCTCCACACTCCTCTCCCGTACATACCGCCCCCATCATACCCCCCACACTCCTCTCCCGTACATACCGCCCCCCTCATACCCTCCACACTCCTCTCCCGTACTTACCGCCCCCGTCATACCCTCCACACTCCTCTCCCGTACATACCGCCCCCCTCATACCCTCCACACTCCTCTCCCGTACATACCGCCCCCATCATACCCCCCACACTCCTCTCCCGTACATACCGCCCCCGTCATACCCTCCACACTCCTCTCCCGTACATACCGCCCCCGTCATACCCTCCACACTCCTCTCCCGTACATACCCGCCCCATCATACCCTCCACACTCCTCTCCCGTACATACCGCCCCCCTCATACCCCCCACACTCCTCTCCCGTACATACCGCCCCCATCATACCCTCCACACTCCTCTCCCGTACATACCGCCCCCATCATACCCTCCACACTCCTCTCCCGTACATACCGCCCCCCTCATACCCTCCACACTCCTCTCCCGTACATACCGCCCCCCTCATACCCTCCACACTCCTCTCCTGTACATACCGCCCCCATCATACCCTCCACACTCCTCTCCTGTACATACCGTCCCCATCATACCCTCCACACTCCTCTCCCGTACATACCGCCCCCATCATAACCCACCACACTCCTCTCCTGTACATACTGCCCCCCCTCATACCCTCCACACTCCTCTCCTGTACATACCACCCCCCATCATACCCTCCACACTCCTCTCTGTACATACCGCCCCCATCATACCCTCCACACTCCTCTCCCGTACATACCGCCCCTATCATACCCTCCACACTCCTCTCCCGTACATACCGCCCCCATCATACCCACCACACTCCTCTCCTGTACATACCGCCCCTATCATACCCTCCACACTCCTCTCCTGTACATACCCCCCCCATCATACCCCCCACACTCCTCTTCTGTACATACCGCCCCCATCATACCCTCCACACTCCTCTCCTGTACATACCACCCCATCATACCCTCCACACTCCTCTCCTATACATACTGCCCCCATCATACCCTCCACACTCCTCTCCTGTACATACTGCCCCCATCATACCCTCCACACTCCTCTCCTGTACATACAGCCTCCATCATACCCTCCTATACATACAGACCCCATCATACCCTCCACACTCCTCTCCTGTACATACTGCCACCATCATACCCCCCCACACTCCTCTCCTGTACATACAGCCTCCATCATACCCCCCACACTCCTCTCCTATACATACAGCCCCCATCATACCCTCCACACTCCTCTCCTGTACATACTGCCTCCATCATACCCCCCACACTCCTCTTCTGTGCATACCGCCCCATCATACCCTCCATACTCCTCTCCTGTACATACCGCCCCCCATCATACCCTCCATACTCCTCTCCTGTACATACCGCCCCCATCACCCCCTCCACACTCCTCTTCTGTACATACCGCCCCATCATACCCTCCATACTCCTCTCCTGTACATACCGCCCCATCATACCCTCCATACTCCTCTTCTGTGCATACAGCCTCCATCATACCCCCCACACTCCTCTTCTGTACATACCGCCCCCATCATACCCTCCATACTCCTCTCCTGTACATACCGCCCCATCATACCCTCCATACTCCTCTCCTGTACATACCGCCCCCATCACCCGCTCCACACTCCTCTTCTGTACATACCGCCCCATCATACCCTCCATACTCCTCTCCTGTACATACCGCCCCCATCACCCGCTCCACACTCCTCTTCTGTACATACCGCCCCATCATACCCTCCATACTCCTCTCCTGTACATACCGCCCCCATCACCCGCTCCACACTCCTCTTCTGTACATACCGCCCCATCATACCCTCCATACTCCTCTCCTGTACATACCGCCCCCATCACCCGCTCCACACTCCTCTCCTGTACATACCGCCCCATCATACCCTCCACACTCCTCTCCTGTACATACCGCCCCATCATACCCCCCACACTCCTCTCCTGTACATACCGCCCCCATCACCCGCTCCACACTCCTCTTCTGTACATACCGCCCCATCATACCCTCCATACTCCTCTCCTGTACATACCGCCCCATCATACCCTCCATACTCCTCTTCTGTGCATACAGCCTCCATCATACCCCCACACTCCTCTTCTGTACATACCGCCCCATCATACCCTCCATACTCCTCTCCTGTACATACCGCCCCATCATACCCTCCATACTCCTCTCCTGTACATACCGCCCCCATCACCTGCTCCACACTCCTCTTCTGTACATACCGCCCCATCATACCCTCCATACTCCTCTCCTGTACATACCGCCCCATCATACCCCCCACACTCCTCTCCTGTACATACCGCCCCCATCATACCCTCCACACTCCTCTCCTGTACATACCGCCCCCAACATACCCTCCACACACCTCTCCTGTACATACCGCCCCCATCATACCCCCCACACTCCTCTCCTGTACATACCGCCCCCCATCATACCCACCACACTCCTCTCCTGTACATACAGCCCCAAACATACCATCCACACTCCTCTCCTGTACATACCGCCCCCATCATACCCTCCACACTCCTCTCCTGTACATACTGCCCCCATCATACCCTCCACACTCCTCTCCTGTACATACTGACCCCATTATACCCTCCACATTCCTCTCCTTTACATACAGCCTCCATCATACCCCCCACACTCCTCTCCTGTACATACAGCCTCCATCATACCCCCCACACTCCTCTCCTGTACATAACGCCCCCATCATACCCACCACACTCCTCTCCTCTACATACTGCCCCCATCACCCCCTCCACACACCTCTCCTGTACATACCGCCCCCATCATACCCTCCACACTCCTCTCCTGTACATAGTGCCCCCATCATACCCCCCACACTCCTCTCCTGTACATACCGCCCCCATCATACCCTCCACACTCCTCTCCTGTACATACTGCCCCCCATCATACCCTCCACACTCCTCTCCTGTACATACCGCCCCCATCATACCCTCCACACTCCTCTCCTGTACATACCGCCCCCATCATACCCTCCACACTCCTCTCCTGTACATACCGCCCCCATCATACCCTCCGCACTCCTCTCCTGTACATACTGCCCCCATCATACCCTCCACACTCCTCTCCTGTACATACTGCCCCCATCATACCCCCCACACTCCTCTCCTCTACATACAGCCCCCATCATACCCTCCGCACTCCTCTCCTCTACATACTGCCCACCAGCCCCCCTTACCTATATAAAGTGGGTCATTCCACCCAGAAGTGCCCCATCAGTTATGGGTGGAGTCTAGTTGCCTATCCTGTTAGCGGACTGCATGCTTTGTACAAATTCATATAAAAATATAATGAATGCAGCGCCTGAAATAAAACTTCTTCTTTTGAGTGCTGAACAATACCATTTTCATCGGCTGCGTACTAGATGAAAAAAAAAATCCCATGTTGGGAAAAATGTAATAATCAGGTAGGTGCAGCAATATAAGTGAGACTTCTTGGTTCAGCGATTTGAACAAAAGGTTTACCAGAGGGGTGGAGCCCAGATGCTGGAGGTCAGTATATAGTGTGTATGGTATGATCCCCATAGAGCAGGGGGAGGCAACCTGGGGCCCTCCAGCTGTTGCAGAACTACAAGTCCCATCATGCCTCTGGGAGTAATTGTAACTGCCAGCCTTGCAATGCCTCATGGGAAATGTAGTTCCACAACAGCTGGAGGGCTCCAGGTTGCCTACCCCTGCCATAGAAGATACAACCAGCAGCCCCCCACTCCAGTGATATACTGACCATTGTCCCTCCGGTGTCCTCACAACACATAGGAAAAAAAGGATCATTAAAAGCCACCAACATGTGGGGCGGATCTTTGGTTGCTGACATCATCACACCACATAGATTTATTGGTGGTGCTACATCATCATTTTATCATCTTTTTATTGGGGGCTTCCCCAGTGTAACATTGTATCAGATGAAGCTGATTGGAGCTGGTCCTCCAGGTGTGGATCCCTCACCTGATATGATGTGTCCTTTCCATCCTGCCATCCGCACTCTATGGCTGAGCTCCAGTTGGACTGAAACGCGTTGGGCGGAGCAGGTCCTGTATCTTTTGGAGCGTTGAGCGGCTCCACTTCTATTCTTTTGCATCATAATCTTCAGCTGGTGATGTTTGGAGCGGGCACTTTTCTGTCTGTGCTGCGGGGGTGGGGGTTGACCCAGAGCGGAGTATTTGGCAGTTTCTACAATACAATACATTGATATTTATCTGAGGATATTTTTAGGAAATGTTTTAAAATGAAGGTCCAGTGACTGGGAATGGCTTCCAATAATGCGTCTATTGATCTCTTCTCAGGGTCATCATAACGATGCTGGTGACCACCGCCGTCTGCTGCTATCTCTTGTAAGTATCTCCTTCACCTGTGCCCCCCCTCCTCTCCCCTCCATCGCCATTGATGGGGAGACACTGCAGTTCTCCACCCATCCTCCTCCATCTCACAGTTCATAGATATTATTGATCTGGGTATAATGGGATGTAACTCTAGAGCAGGGGTCTCAACCTGACAGCCCTCCAGCTGTTGCGAAACTACAAGTCCCATGAGGCCTTGCAAGGCTGACAGTTCCAAGCATGACTCCCACAGGCAGAGGCATGATAGGACTTGTAGTTTTGCAACAGCTGGGGGGCCACCAGTTTGAGACCCCTACTCTAGAGAGGGGTCAGTCCATCCATAGCCAGGAAATCTGCAGGCCGGCCTCTGGCCCACACCAGGTCCGCCATACTCTTTTTACATTTTAGATTTAACACCTTCCCGTCCGGCCTATAGCACATTGACAGGTGGGCAGGCAGGCCTTTCATCCTCGGGAGTGGACGTCACATGACGTCCTCCCAGAAGGAGCGGCTCGATCTGTCCAATGGACACAGCCGATGACTGATCAATGTACCGGCTCGCTGTCAGTACCATGTGACTGCTGTAACCAATCACAGCAGAGCACATGACAATTGTAAACAATGGATGGCTTCCTTTCATCCAATCCATTGTGTACAATTGTATTGCCTAGCTTTGGATTTATTTTTTTATTTATTACAGGTACCGTATATACTCGAGTATAAGCCGAGTTTTTTTTCAGCACATTTTTTTGTGCTGAAAATGCTCCCCTCGGCTTATACTCGAGTCAAGCACAGAGAGTGAAATTTTCCGACCCGACTTTGGGGCCCCGTATGTCGGGGCCACTTGGTGATAGGAACACCAAATTGGACATGTAGTGATAGTTCCACTGGGTTTGCATACCAAATTTGGGGTTCCTAGCACTAAGTGGCCCTGAGATACGGGGGCCCCAACGTCGGGTCGGAAAATGTCATTCTCTGCTGCAGAAAAGTGCTTAACATTTTCCGACCCGAATTTGGGGCCCCCGTATCTCGGGGCCACTTGGTGATAAGGTTGTAGTGCTAGTTCCACTGTGTTTGCATACCAAATTTGGGGGTCCTAGCACCAAGTGACCCTGAGATCTGGGGCCCCAAAATCGATCAACTGTGTCCATCTGCAGCAATGTCATTTCGGGACCCTTTGGGTTCAGAGACCCCAAATTTTGGCTGCAGCTAGGGGGCATCTAGGAAACCTTAACTACCAAGTTTGAAGTTCGGGGGACCTATGGCTGCAAATGGGCACAGTGAGGCTGCAAATGGGCACAGTGAGGCTGCAAATGGCATTGTTGACCCTCTTTTCCACTTACAGTAGCTGCGTATTTCTCACCCTAGGCTTATACTCGAGTCAGGGCCGGGACAAGGGGTGGGCAGGAGGGGCGGCTGCCCCTGGCGCAATGGTATATTGCAGGGGTAGGGGGCACCCTGAGCCTAACCCTAAGGGAAAGGGGGGGCGCAGTTTGGCATCTTTGCCATGGGCACTGGATGACCTTGTCCCGGCACTGACTCCAGTCAATAAGTTTTCCCAGTTTTTTTTTTGTGGTAAAATTAGGTGCCTCGGCTTATATTCGGGTCGGCTTATACTCGAGTATATACGGTACTTGTATAGCTCCGTCAATTTACGCAGCGCTTTACATATACACTGTACGTTCACATCAGTCCCTGCCCTCAAGGAGCTTACAATCTAAGGTCCCTAACACACATTCATACATATATTAGGGTCAATTTTAGACAGGGTTCGATTAAACTACCAGCATGTCTTTAGAGTGTGGGAGGAAACTGGAGTACCCGGAGGAAACCCGCGCAGACACAGGGAGAACATGCAAACCTCAGGAATTGGTCACAGTGATCACATGGTACAGACAGGGCCAATAGCAGCCCATCTGGACCATGTGACTAGCTTTGGCTAATCACAATACACACTGAATGAATTTAGTTTTTGGCTTATGTGTGTGAATGTAATTCCTTACTATCCTAATGTGTTAAAAAAAAAAAAAACTTGATCACTTCTCCAGAGTAGTGCAATGGTACCACGGTAACAATTTTACTGCTCTGCTCACACTGTGTTAAAAAAAAACAAATCGTAAGAAAAAGGAAAAAAAAAGTAATTTATAACAATTATAATTATAACAATAAAAATTTTATAAAAAAAGTTGTAGTGAACAGTAACAGTGATGACCTTTCACCTTTTTGTATTCCTAGCTGGCTGGTGACGATCTTATCGCAGGTGAATCCATTGTTTGGTCCTCAGCTGAAGAATGACACCATCTGGTACATACGATTTGTGTGGGAGTAAACGTTGGATATTCAGTTAGTGATGGTATGTATCGCGCCTTGCGTGGCCGCTGCTACAGAGCCAACTCCTCATTGGATTGTAGATGCTCAGATGGGGGGGCTGTGATGTCATACACCTCACCAATCAGAGGAAGGCTTGTATTGATTGATAAAATTCAAACCTTCCCGTGAGTGGCTGAGCAGAGATCAGCCCCTCTTGACTTTCCGGGAGTGGGACGGGGAGTCCCCATAGTGGTGCTGGGACGTGGCACTGCAGGATGTAGCTGAGGCCAGACCCTGTATACTGGATGCAAATAATGCTGCTTTATACAGTGCTGACAGCCGGTACATCTGTGAGGGAAATAGTTTGGGGGGGGGGGGGGGGGTTGTGAAGTCATGCACCCACCTTCTTCACCTCAGCCAAGCGGAATTCATTGATAGAATTCAAACCTTTCTTGTGAATGGCTGAGCAGCAGTCAGCCCCTCTTGACTTTGTTCGGGGAATGGGGTGGGAAGTTCCTCTAGTGCTGCCAGACCCCGAGCGCTGCATACTGAATGTAACCGAGGCCGGATCCCGGCGATGTATACTGGATGTAGCCAAGGCCAGATTCCGGCGCTGTATACTGAATGTAGTCGAGGCCGGACCCCGGAGTTGCATACTGGATGTAGCCAGGGCCGGATCCCGGCACTGTATACTGAATGTAGTCGAGGCCGGACCCCGGAGTTGCATACTGGATGTAGTCAAGGCCGGATCCCGGCACTGTATACTGAATGTAACCGAGGCCGGATCCCGGAGTTGCATACTGGATGTAGCCAAGGCCGGATCCCGGTGCTGCATACTGGATGTAGCCAGGGCCGGATCCCGGCACTGTATACTGAATGTAGCCGAGGCCGGACCCCGGTGCTGCATACTGGATGTAGCCAAGCCCAGATCCCGGCGCTGTATACTGAATGTAGTCGAGGCCGGACCCCGGAGTTGCATACTGGATGTAGCCGAGGCCGGTCCCCGGTGCTGCATACTGGATGTTGCCAAGGCCGGACCCCGGCGGTGCATACTGGATGTAGCCGAGGCCAGACCCTGGCGCTGCATACTGGATGTAGCAAAGGCCGGATCCCGGCGCTGTATACTGAATGTAGTCGAGGCCGGACCCCGGCGCTGCATACTGGATGTAGCCAAGGCCGGACCCCGGAGTTGCATACTGGATGTAGCCGAGGCCGGACCCCGGCGCTGCATACTGGATGTAGCCGAGGCCGGACCCCGGTGCTGCATACTGGATGTAGCCGAGGCCGGACCCCGGTGCTGCATACTGGATGTAGCCGAGGCCGGACACCGGCACTGCATACTGGATGTAGCCGAGGCCGGACCCCGGCGCTGCGTACTGGATGTAGCCGAGGCCGGACCCTGGCGCTGCGTACTGGATGTAGCCGAGGCCGGACCCTGGCGCTGCGTACTGGATGTAGCCGAGGCCGGAACCCGGCGATGCATACTGGATGTAGCCGAGGCCGGACGCCGGCGATGCATACTGGATGTAGCCGAGGCCGGACCCCGGCGCTGCGTACTGGATGTAGCCGAGGCCGGACCCTGGCGCTGCGTACTGGATGTAGCCGAGGCCGGAACCCGGCGATGCATACTGGATGTAGCCGAGGCCGGACGCCGGCGATGCATACTGGATGTAGCCGAGGCCGGACCCCGGACAGTATGCACATCTGTGAAGGAAATAGTTTGTTTGGGTCAGCTTGGCCAAAACTATTTTAAAAACCTAATAAACCTGGGCTTAGGCTTTACCTC
Source organism: Lithobates sylvaticus (assembly GCA_028564925.1). NCBI lineage: Eukaryota > Metazoa > Chordata > Amphibia > Anura > Ranidae > Lithobates > Lithobates sylvaticus. The sequence goes on along the minus strand of CM053036.1, from coordinate 17,080,996 downwards.
CAGCGAGAACCAGCCAACCACACACACACTTTCTTTTTGCTCCTATGTGAAGAGTTTATACTAACAGATGGATGTCTTGATGGTTTCAGGTTCCCGGGGTCAGTAGAACATGTTGTCCTTCCCTTCCTCCTCAGATACAATTCTACAGAGTCCTACAATGGCAGACCGGTCCTCAGCAGACGTCAAATTCCTCACCATCTTTATGTCAACATATAATCTGAGCCATCAGCCTCGTGTGCCATGTAGAATGTAATGACAAATTTCTGTGTACTTCATATACCGTCTGTATTGTGTATATCCTGTACCAATTGGGGGTGGTTGTCATCGGTTTCATATATTATTTTTTTCCTGGCAGTCTGAAAGTTCTTCCAGGTGTAACCATGAAAGGCGGTTTATAACATTCCGATTACAGGAAATCTTCAATCCTTGTCCTACAACATTTCATGTAATCTCTGAAGAACTCTGCATTGCTCACAGAAAATCCCCTCCGCGTCCCCCCCAGACGGCACTGAAAATCCCCTCTGCGTCCCCCCCAGACGGCACTGAAAATCCCCTCTGCGTCCCCCCCCAGACGGCACTGAAAATCCCCTCTGCGTCACCCCAACACAGCGCAGAAAATCCCCTCCGCGTCCCCCCCAGACAGCGCTGTATTTATTTGTTTTTTTTTTTTTTTTTTTTTTGTTTTAAATCCCCTCCGCGTTCCCCCCCCCCCAGACAGTGCCGAAAATCCCCTCCGCGTCCCCCCCAGACAGCGCCGAAAATCCCCTCCGCGTCCCCCCGAGACAGCGCCAAAAATCCCCTCTGCGTCCCCCCGACAGCGCCAAAAATCCCCTCTGCGTCCCCCAGAGACAGCGCCAAAAATCCCCTCTGCGTCCCCCCCAGACAGCGCCAAAAATCCCCTCTGCGTCCCCCAGAGACAGCGCCAAAAATCCCCTCCGCGTCCCCCCCAGACAGCGCCAAAAATCCCCTCCGCGCCCCCCCCAGACAGCGCCAAAAATCCTCTCTGCGCCCCCCCCAGACGGCACGAAAATCCTCTCCGTGTCCCCCCAGATGGCACCGAAAATCCCCTCCGTGTCCCCTCAGACAGCACCTCTTCATGACTGTAGGTACATGTATATATGGCTGGTACTGGGGCTGACCAGTCCACACCCCCCATGACATCATTCAATACTATAATTGGTCCATTTAGCAGTGTGGCTGACCCCCCGTATGCATTATCCCATAGAGGGGACCCTCCCGGGTGTAAAGTCCAGGATTTCTAGTGGCAGAAAAGTGATTTGTGTGATGATGTATTTATTTATTTATTAAAATAAATGTATTATTAATGTGATTATAATGTGTCTTTTTTTGAGGAATCCAATATGGGAGGTTCTTCTCCGCCTCCAGTCTAATATGGGAGGTTCTGCTCCGCCTCCAGTCTAATATGGGAGGTTCTGCTCCGCCTCCAGTCTAATATGGGAGGTTCTGCCCCGCCTCCATTCTAATATGGGAGGTTCTGCTCCACCTCCAGTCTAATATGGGAGGTTCTGCCCCGCCTCCATTCTAATATGGGAGGTTCTGCTCCGCCTCCAGTCTAATATGGGAGGTTCTGCCCCGCCTCCAGTCTAATATGGGAGGTTCTGCTCCGCCTCCATTCTAATATGGGAGGTTCTGCTCCGCCTCCAGTCTAATATGGGAGGTTCTGCTCCGCCTCCAGTCTAATATGGGAGGTTCTGCTCCGCCTCCAGTCTAATATGGGAGGTTCTGCTCCGCTTTCAGTCTAATATGGGAGGTTCTGCTCCGATTCCATTCTAATATGGGAGGTTCTGCTCCGCCTCCAGTCTAATATGGGGGGTTCTGCTCCACCTCCAGTCTAATATGGGAGGTTCTGTTCCACCTCCATTCTAATATGGGAGATTCTGCTCCGCTTTCAGTCTAATATGGGAGGTTCTGCTCCGCCTCCAGTCTAATATGGGGGGTTCTGCTCCGCCTCCAGTCTAATATGGGGGGTTCTGCTCCGCCTCCAGTCTAATATGGGAGGTTCTGCTCCGCTTTCAGTCTAATATGGGAGGTTCTGCTCCGATTCCATTCTAATATGGGAGGTTCTGCTCCGTCTCCAGTCTAATATGGGAGGTTCTGCTCCGCTTTCAGTCTAATATGGGAGGTTCTGCTCCGATTCCATTCTAATATGGGAGGTTCTGCTCCGTCTCCAGTCTAATATGGGAGGTTCTGCTCCGCCTCCAGTCTAATATGGGAGGTTCTGCTCCGCCTCCAGTCTAATATGGGAGGTTCTGCTCCGCTTTCAGTCTAATATGGGAGGTTCTGCTCCACCTCCATTCTAATATGGGGGGTTCTGCTCCACCTCCAGTCTAATATGGGGGGTTCTGCTCCGCCTCCAGTCTAATATGGGGGGTTCTGCTCCGCCTCCAGTCTAATATGGGAGGTTCTGCTCCGCCTCCAGTCTAATATGGGAGGTTCTGCTCCGCTTTCAGTCTAATATGGGAGGTTCTGCTCCACCTCCATTCTAATAGGGGGGGTTCTGCTCCACCTCCAGTCTAATATGGGGGGTTCTGCTCCGCCTCCAGTCTAATATGGGAGGTTCTGCTCGGCCTCCAGTCTAATATGGGAGGTTCTGCTCCGCTTTCAGTCTAATATGGGAGGTTCTGCTCCACCTCCATTCTAATATGGGAGGTTCTGCTCCACCTCCATTCTAATATGGGAGGTTCTGCTCCGCCTCCAGTCTAATATGGAAGATTCTTATTGGACTGGATTTAGAACGTAGTAAACAAGGCCCATATACCCGAGAAAAAATCCAACGTGTCAGCACCAGATATCTCCTGTCATTTCATTGCCAGTACCTGAAGCTGATGGTGAACACAGACAGTGCTTGTTTCAAATGCCTTAATCCACTATAATACCAAAAGTATTGGGACGACTGCCTTTATACACACATGAACTTTAATGACATTCCAGTCTTAGTCCGTAGGGTTTAATATTGAGTTGGCCCACCCTTTGCAGCTATAACAGCTTCAACTTTTCTGGGAAGGCCGTCCACAAGGTTTAGGAGGGTGTCTATGGGAATGTTTGACCATTCTTCCAGAAGAGCATTGGTGAGGTCAGGCGCTGATGTTGGACGAGAAGGCCTGGCTCGCAGTCTCCGCTCTAATTCATCCCAAAGGTGTTCTATCGGGTTGAGGTCAGGACTCTGTGCAGGCCAGTCATGTTCCTCCACCCTGAACTCGCTCATCCATGTCTCTATGGATCTTGCATTGTGCACTGGTGGGCAGTCATGTTACGACAGGAAGGGGACGTCCCCAAATTGTTCCCACAAAGTTGGGAGCATGAAATTGTCTAAAATGTCTTGGTATGCTGACCCCTTAGGAGCTCCCTTCTGTGGAACTAAGCCCAACCCCTGAAAAAACAACCCCCCACACCATAATCCCCCCCTCCACCAAATGATTTGGACAAGTCCACAAAGACATGGATGAGCGAGTTTGGGGTGGAGGAACTTGACCGGCCTGCACAGAGTCCTGACCTCAATAGAGCACCTTTGGGATAAATTAGAGCGGAGAGACTGCGAGCCAGGCGTCCCAATACTTTTGGTAATATAGGGTGTATGACGCATGTGGTTTGGAGAGATTTGTATAAGAAGCAGACAAGAACACTGGAAAATTGGAATGTTGCTTTACTGAGAGAAGAGATCACATTATATATATACACAGGAGTGTCAGACGGGATGAACGATCGCAGTACATACAACGATCAGCATCGGCCTCCTCCACGGCGCTCTGGATACTCACAATGGCAGAAACCAAAATGTGTTATTATTACTTCCAGACATTTTATACATCAGAAAAGGGAATCCAGACATAGAATTGAGGTAGTGAGGTTTAATATTTGGGGCGCTGTATAATCTATAACAAAATATTAATAATTGAAAATTAATATACCTCTCAGATGAGGGGTGGGTGTCTCTATTGTGGTGTGAATATCCCTGGTGGGGAGCCAGTATAATGTAAACCTCCTAATATACCGTAATTAAACAGCAAATATTAAAAGGGTACTTGAAGTGATGGAAAAAATTATTAGAATAATATTGAGGAAACTAATTCCTGTGATGGTGTCAAATAATCAACCAGATAATGTGACGTTCGCCATGTGCAATAAAATTGCTAGCATCAAAAATGACCTGTCAGGGTCGTGACTAAATACTATTATAAGTGTTATCACAATAGGAAAAAACAAACAATATTTTAAGTGCTCCCACAGAAAAAATTGCAAGTTACATATATATATGAAAGACTGTGTACCACATCTGTGGTAAATATGAATCACCCCAGAAATAACAAATAGACAACTCCTCCTCAATATAAACCAGATCACGAAAAATAACCTGGATATGAAATGGAGAAAAAAATATATAATAATGTCTCTATAAATTCGAAAAAACCATATAACCACAAAGGATTAACAAATAAAGCAAATAAACCAAAAGTTCATAGAATAATTCGCATCAGTTGAGTGTTGAATTGCACTTTTTCTTAGTATATGTGAATCCCTTCACCGCATAAAAAACTCTTCTTTCACCCAGGTGATAGCAATAGTAAAACTGGCCGCTTACCGGAAGCTGTTGACTGTTTTAATTAAAAAACAATCACAAGCGCTTGTTACAGGACATAGCCTGTTTTGGATACACCAGAGTAACTTTAAGAAACACCTCCTCCTCCTCCTCTCAGGTTAGCTCAGATCAGGTCATGGATGGGTGTATATGTGGAATTAGAAAAAACACTTCATAGTGTAATTTTGCTTTTTATTTCGTAAAAACAGGTTAAACAAAAAACGCCAACTGGCCACTCACATTCTCCGGTGCCCGCCCGGCACTGGGGCTGTTCGCTTTGATAAAACAATGGTAGGATTTAGAATCAGCTCTCCCTCTGAAGGATTCCTCTGTGGGTCGGCGTGCGTGTCACCTCCTCGCGCCGTCAACCAGCAGAACCGGATATCCTGGGAAGCTTACGTTCGGTGTAGTGATCAGGTACCGCGTCACCGCGTGGCGCCACCCTGAAGACGTGACATCACGAAACGTGCGTCGGAGGCGGTACCTGATCACTACACCGAACGTAAGCTTCCCAGGATATCCGGTTCTGCTGGTTGACGGCGCGAGGAGGTGACACGCACGCCGACCCACAGAGGAATCCTTCAGAGGGAGAGCTGATTCTAAATCCTACCATTGTTTTATCAAAGCGAACAGCCCCAGTGCCGGGCGGGCACCGGAGAATGTGAGTGGCCAGTTGGCGTTTTTTGTTTAACCTGTTTTTACGAAATAAAAAGCAAAATTACACTATGAAGTGTTTTTTCTAATTCCACATATACACCCATCCATGACCTGATCTGAGCTAACCTGAGAGGAGGAGGAGGAGGTGTTTCTTAAAGTTACTCTGGTGTATCCAAAACAGGCTATGTCCTGTAACAAGCGCTTGTGATTGTTTTTTAATTAAAACAGTCAACAGCTTCCGGTAAGCGGCCAGTTTTACTATTGCTATCACCTGGGTGAAAGAAGAGTTTTTTATGCGGTGAAGGGATTCACATATACTAAGAAAAAGTGCAATTCAACACTCAACTGATGCGAATTATTCTATGAACTTTTGGTTTATTTGCTTTATTTGTTAATCCTTTGTGGTTATATGGTTTTTTCGAATTTATAGAGACATTATTATATATTTTTTTCTCCATTTCATATCCAGGTTATTTTTCGTGATCTGGTTTATATTGAGGAGGAGTTGTCTATTTGTTATTTCTGGGGTGATTCATATTTACCACAGATGTGGTACACAGTCTTTCATATATATATGTAACTTGCAATTTTTTCTGTGGGAGCACTTAAATATTGTTTGTTTTTTCCTATTGTGATAACACTTATAATAGTATTTAGTCACGACCCTGACAGGTCATTTTTGATGCTAGCAATTTTATTGCACATGGCGAACGTCACATTATCTGGTTGATTATTTGACACCATCACAGGAATTAGTTTCCTCAATATTATTCTAATAATTTTTTCCATCACTTCAAGTACCCTTTTAATATTTGCTGTTTAATTACGGTATATTAGGAGGTTTACATTATACTGGCTCCCCACCAGGGATATTCACACCACAATAGAGACACCCACCCCTCATCTGAGAGGTATATTAATTTTCAATTATTAATATTTTGTTATAGATTATACAGCGCCCCAAATATTAAACCTCACCATCCATCAAATCTACGGATTTTAAGGGAGCTGCTTTTGTATTTAATTAATATCTAAATAATTAGTGCTTGTTTAGCGCTTTATTAATAATATTTTTTATTTTTTGTTGCTTAGTTTCCCTCCTCCAAGCGCGGGGTTGAGATAACCCATATTATTGGGGTCATCTACACCTACACATAGAATTGAGGTAGCAGCGACCCACTAGAACCAATGATCATATTCGGAGGGGTCCCCTCTTCTATAGGAGAAGCCAGCTGTGACATCATCTTCATTATGGAATGCTGACTGTGACATCACACCCATGTAGGGCGTTTCCAGGGATATGAACGTCGCCTCCCCCAGGATCGGGGGCATCTACAGACATTAGTGGGATTGGTTAGAATTCAGGAAGAACGGTCTGCAGTGAACTGAAAAGTCATCAATTACTCTTCTCCCCCCACCGGGTGGCGTATATATAACCCAAAACCTGAAATATCATCTATTACAGATTACCAATCATTAGATGTGGTGGCTGCATTCATTTTCTTTTTTCGGTAAACCACAACGTGTATATATATATATATGGATTGCGGTCAGCAAGTGCTATAATCACTAGACATGTGCAATTCTTTTTTTTTTTTAATGAATTTCGAAAAATTTGTGAATTCGGAAACATCCAAATTAACGAAAAAACCTGTTTCACGAACTGTTCAGAATATTAGTAATAAAGTTTGAAATTAAGAAAAAAAAAAAGAAGAAATTAAAAATAAAATCGTAAACAACCAAAAAAATCTAAAATAATAACTTAACTATTAAATTATAGATATTGGAATCTCCTTTCAAATATGGCTGTTAGTGAACGTAACAAATTTTTCCAAAGTTACAAATTATCCGAAATAACGAATTCTGCATCTAAACGAATGCAACCTAACTAATTAATATTAAAAACTTTTTTTTAATTATTAATGTGTTCCATTCCAAGGTATTGGAAGGTATTCCAATAACTATTACTATTAAAAATTATAGGCAAGTTATTATTAAGTTAATTTAGGTTTTCGAATTTCCGATTTTTTTTTTTTTTTTTCGATTTTCAAATTTCCAATTTGTTTTCTTCGATTTTTAAATTTCAGATTTTTTGGCCGTATCTAAAAGAATGGAACGTAACTAATTGATAATAATAAATTACAATAATAATACACATGTTTTATAATCAATGTGTTCCATTCCAAGGTATTCCAATAACTATTACATTTGGGGTTCCTAGCACCAAGTGGCCCCCAAGATACGGGGGCCCCAAAGTCGGTTCAACTGTGTCCATCTGCAGCAATGTCATTTCGGGACCCTTTGGGTCCAGAGAACCCCCATTTGGCTGCAGCTAGGGGGCATCTAGGACCCTTAACTACCAAGTTTGAAGTTCAGGGGACCTATGGCTGCAAATGGGCTCAGTGAGGCTGCAAATGGGCATTGTTGACCCTCTTTTCCACTTACAGTAGCTGCGCATTTTCTCACCCTAGGCTTATACTCGAGTCAATACGTTTTCCCAGTTTTTTGTGGTAAAATTAGGTGCCTCGGCTTATATTCGGGTCAGATTATACTCGAGTATATACGGTAGTTCAAAAACATCTGGGGTGCCAAGGTTCACCATCACTGTCCTACGAGGATTGCTACCGGACACACTTTGTGCCCTTCCATCACCGCAGGTCATCTCTGGCTGGGCGGACAGCTGCGGTGTTACAGGCAGACCCAGCTAGCCGCTCACCCGGGGGCTGAAACAGTTGCAGGAATAATCAGAAGAAGATTCCCGCCACTGTCATTTGCACCACCACTAGTCACCCGTATGAATGTAGGACTTACCTACAGGAGCACCAGGTGAAAAGAAAAAGGAAAGCAAACGAATGCAGCCGCCACATCTAATGATTGGTTAAGCTGCTTTTAGGTTTATTACGGCTTTAAAAATATTTTATAATTAAAAATTATCAATTCTTCCCATTGAAAACGATCTTCAATTAGCGATTATTAGAAGTCATCTTCTGGTTTCTTCTAGACATGCGCACAATAGAAAAATTTGTTTATTTTCGTTTCGTTTCTGTTCGTTTCCGTTGATTCGTAACGATTCGTAAATTTCGTAAGTAGTCGGTGTTCGTATTCGTAACGATTCGTACTTTCGTAAGAGTTATTTTTTCGTTGATTCGTTTTTCCGTTAGTTTAATTTTCGTTTATTCGAAATTCGGACGCATTCGTATTTTCGTAGATTTAGTTACATTCGTACTTTCGTTAGATTTATTCGTACTTTCGTAACATTGTTTTCGTAGATTCGTAATCGGAGCATAATTCATAATTGTATGTAATGTGTATGCTATTATTACATTGTAAGAGACACGGAAAATTACGAATCGAAAAAAAAAAAAAGTTACGAATGTACAATTTTTTCGTTCAATCCATTTCGAAGCACGTTAAGCAGCGCCATTTGTAAGAGACACGGAAAATTACGAATCGAAAAAAAAAAAAAAGAAGTTACGAATGTACGAATTTTTTCGTTCAATCCATTCAAAGCACGTTAAGCAGCGCCATTGTAAGGGACACGGGAAAATTACCAATTCAACAAAAAAAAAAAAAAAAAAGTTACAAATGAACGAATTTTTTCGTTCATTTTGATTTTCGTTGTTCCTGTTTTCGTTTTTCGGATTTTATTCTTTCATAGTTTCGTTGTTTCCAATTTGGTCAATTCGGATTTTCGTTGTTTTTCGGATTCATTCGATTTGAACATTCGTTAAAATTTTTAGCGAATCGTTTGTTCATTCGTACGATAACGAATGAACGAATATAACGAATTTTAACGAAAAACGAAAAAAAAAAAAAAAAACGAAACGAATTGCACATGTCTAGTTTCTTCTACAAGGCTGTGATTGGACAGGCAGCCTAGCAATATAAAACACCGGTCATCACCACGCTGATAAAGTGCACCTGTCACTGGATATAAAACACATCTAAAAAACACAAGAAAAGATAATGTCAGACTGCATAACAAGAGGGACAACCGTATAGCAGAAGGAGCCTGCACAGGACGCTATAGGCTCACTGGATTTCTGGGAGGATCAACAACTGCACCGATAGAACAGCTAAAACCAAACACCATTACCCCCGGTTCACACTGATGCGATGCAGGAGACGCAAAATTGTATGGTTCAAATTTTCAAGTTGCACAGACACCGGAGTGTGGCGCGCTTTCTGTGTGAATCGCATACTGTGTCTGCAACGCACAAGTGTCAACCCAAACCAAAAAAGGAGCAAATAAGAGACGTTCAGCTGTCTGTTGGCAGCAATGACTTTACAATCTGCTGCTGGATGAAAAGCCCAGCGCCTGCAGAATGCAAATTCCAAACACGGAGCCACCCCCAGTACATCCCACAATGCATTGCTTCCTTCTGCTGGCCTTCACGTCTCTTAAATGTGTCCTGGAGGAATGTAGTTGCCAGTGAAAAGATCCAGAGCATCCCAAACCTGCAGTATTAAATTGCTGGAAATGGATCACTACCGGCTGGAAGCCAAGGGGGAGAAGCGGCTGAAAGCCAAGGGGGAGAAGCGGCTGAAAGCCAAGGGGGAGAAGCGGCTGAAAGCCAAAGGGGGAGAAGCGGCTGAAAACCCAGGGGGAGAAGCGGCTGAAAACCCAGGGGGAGAAGCGGCTGAAAACCCAGGGGGAGAAGCGGCTGAAAACCCAGGGGGAGAAGCGGCTGAAAACCCAGGGGGAGAAGCGGCTGAAAACCCAGGGGGAGAAGCGGCTGAAAACCCAGGGGGAGAAGCGGCTGAAAACCCAGGGGGAGAAGCGGCTGAAAACCCAGGGGGAGAAACGGCTGAAAGCCAAGGGGGAGAAACGGCCGAAAGCCAAGGGGGAGAAACGGCCGAAAGCCAAGGGGGAGAAACGGCCGAAAGCCAAGGGCGAGAAGCGGCCGAAAGCCAAGGGCGAGAAGCGGCCGAAAGCCAAGGGCGAGAAGCGGCCGAAAGCCAAGGGGGAGAAGCGGCCGAAAGCCAAGGGGGAGAAGCGGCCGAAAGCCAAGGGGGAGAAGCGGCCGAAAGCCAAGGGGGAGAAGCGGCCGAAAGCCAAGGGGGAGAAGCGGCTGAAAGCCAAGGGGGAGAAACGGCCGAAAGCCAAGGGGGAGAAACGGCTGAAAGCCAAGGGGAGAGAAACGGCCGAAAGCCAAGGGCGAGAAGCGGCCGAAAGCCAAGGGCGAGAAGCGGCCGAAAGCCAAGGGCGAGAAGCGGCCGAAAGCCAAGGGGGAGAAGCGGCTGAAAGCCAAGGAGGAGAAGCGGCCGAAAGCCAAGGAGGAGAAACGGCCGAAAGCCAAGGGGGAGAAACGGCCGAAAGCCAAGGGGGAGAAACGGCCGAAAGCCAAGGGGGAGAAACGGCCGAAAGCCAAGGGGGAGAAACGGCTGAAAGCCAAGGGGGAGAAACGGCTGAAAGCCAAGGAGGAGAAACGGCTGAAAGCCAAGGAGGAGAAACGTCTGAAAGCCAAGGAGGAGAAACGGCTGAAAGCCAAGGGGGAGAAACGGCCGAAAGCCAAGGGGGAGAAACGGCTGAAAGCCAAGGGGGAGAAACGGCTGAAAGCCAAGGGGGAGAAACGGCCGAAAGCCAAGGGCGAGAAGCGGCCGAAAGCCAAGGGCGAGAAGCGGCCGAAAGCCAAGGGCGAGAAGCGGCCGAAAGCCAAGGGGGAGAAGCGGCCGAAAGCCAAGGGGGAGAAGCGGCCGAAAGCCAAGGGGGAGAAGCGGCCGAAAGCCAAGGGGGAGAAGCGGCCGAAAGCCAAGGGGGAGAAGCGGCCGAAAGCCAAGGGGGAGAAGCGGCCGAAAGCCAAGGGGGAGAAACGGCCGAAAGCCAAGGGCGAGAAGCGGCCGAAAGCCAAGGGCGAGAAGCGGCCGAAAGCCAAGGGGGAGAAACGGCCGAAAGCCAAGGGGGAGAAACGGCCGAAAGCCAAGGGGGAGAAACGGCCGAAAGCCAAGGGGGAGAAACGGCTGAAAGCCAAGGGGGAGAAACGGCCGAAAGCCAAGGGGGAGAAACGGCTGAAAGCCAAGGGGGAGAAGCGGCTGAAAGCCAAGGGGGAGAAACGGCCGAAAGCCAAGGAGGAGAAACGGCCGAAAGCCAAGGAGGAGAAACGGCCGAAAGCCAAGGAGGAGAAACGGCCGGAAGCCAAGGAGGAGAAACGTCCGAAGGCCAAGGAGGAGAACCGTCTGGAAGCCAAGGAGGAGAAATGTCTGGAAGCCAAGGGGTAGAAACGGCTGAAAGCCAAGGAGGAGAAACCATTGAAAACCCAGGAGGAGAAACCATTGAAAACCCAGGAGGAGAGACGTCTGAAAGCTAAGGAGGAGAAACCATTGAAAACCCAGGAGGAGAAACGGCTGAAAGCCAAGAAGGAGAAATGTATGAAAACCCAGGAGGGGAAACAGCTGCAAGTCGGATGTTGTGAGTGATCTCAGAAGCAAAGAAGAAATTGATCTCTGTGACACGAGCCCAACACCCACCCATGGCCCCGATTCTCACCCACCTGCACTTTTAAACATTTTTTCTTAATGCCTTCTAAGGCCTAAAAACAACTACAACAATGGAAGGAACACTGTGACCCCCCCCCCCCCCTTTCCATTGCTCAGCTCTCGGGGGATTCTACACAACACCACAAACACTGGAAATCTGCCACAACACACAACTAGACCACCGACCACTTACTAGTGACCCCACACCACGCAGGAAGCCCATTTCCAGGTGGCTGGTTGGGTATGTACAAATGCAGTAACACACAGCAACCAATAAAAATTCATCTTTCATTGACCTTTGGGTTACTGCATTGGTCACGTCATCATATCTCCGAGTACAATCCTTTATAATAAACGTAGAAGGAAAGCTTGCCACATTGTGGGGGAAAAAAAAAAAAACTCTTCATAATGTCCGAGGAAAAAAAAAAAAAAAGCAGACAAACATCAATCATCAGAATATAGCTTATTGCGTTTATAGCTACACGGCCAACCATAAGTCGCCAAGAAATATTAGCACCACTATGAAAGTCCTGCTGAAATCGTATTCACATTAAGGAGTGTGCAGAACACGCAGTCCGTCCGCACAGAGGGAAGGCGAGGGACGGACCGGCCTCTTGCGTTTCCTGATGGGAAAACTTGCATCAAGTTCTTTGACCCCCCCCCCCCCCTCCCATGGCAGGCGGGTAAGCACCAAAAAATGTACGAATGAGAATGTCCAGTGAGGATGCAGCCAATCAGCTCACTAGAACAAAGACATCGCTGTGGTAGGAGGGTCTTCCATGGCGATTGGTTGGGTATTTGGTCACAGAACATTGGCCAAGTCTCTGTTGAAGCGACAGGCAACATAAAAGGATTAATTCCGGCTGAGAATAATAGAAAACATCATCATCAGCACTATGACATCATTTGTTGATGTACGACGTAACAAACAGGAATGGACCATAAAATCAGTATTTAACATTGGACTTGCACAACCATAGTAAACATACAACCCTCCATTGTCACAGCAGCAGTGAGCGGCCACCTACCTCTGCAGAAACGGTCCCAGGAGCCACCATCTTTCTTTCTTAACCGCTTGCCGACCGCCGCACACAGATGTACGTCGGGAGAATGGCACAGGCAGACAAATGGGCGTACCTGTACGTCCCTTTAAATTTGCCGCCTATCGGGCGCGCGTGCTCCCCGCCACACGAGCGTGCCCGCGGGTCCTGGGGGACTGGATGTTCGCCAGCGGCCCACGAGTGCAGTGTGGAGAGGTAGACCGGGGAGATGCAAGGCATTTCCCCGTTCTGCCTAGTGACATGTCAGGGATCGACTGCTCCCTGCCATCGGGAACAGCGATCGGAGTCATGTCAGTGGTAGCCCCCCCCCCCCCCCCCGACAGTTAGAACACCTCCTTAGGACACACTTAACCCCTTGATCACCCTCTAGTGTTTAACCCCTTCCCTGCCAGTGTCATTTACACAGTAATCAGTGCATTTTTATAGCACTGATCGCTGTATAAAATGACAATGGTCCCAAAATGGTGTCAAAAGTGTCCGATGTGTCCGCCATAATGTTGCAGTCACGATAAAAAAAAAAAAAAAAAAAAAATCACAGATCGCCGCCATTACTAATAAAAAAAAAATTATAATAAAAATGCTATAAATCTATCCCCTATTTTGTAGACGCTATAACTTTTGCGCAAACCAAGCAATAATCGCTTATTGCGATTTTTTTTTTACAAAAAATATGTAGAAGAATACGTATCGGCCTAAACTGAGGAAAAAAAAAACATTTTTTTATATATTTTTTTGGGATATTTACTATAGCAAAAATGAAAAAATAATGCATTTTTTTCAAGATTGTTGCTCTTTTTTTCTTTATAGCGCAAAAATTTAAAACCGCAGGGGCGATCAAATACCACCAAAAGAAAGCTCTATTTGTGGGAAAGAAAGGACGTCAATTTTGTTTGGGTGCCACGTCGCACGACCGCGCAATTGGTAGTTAAAGCGACGCAGTGCCGAATTGCAAAAAGAGCTCTGGTCAGGAAGGTGGGTAAATTCTTCCGGGGCTGAAGCGGTTAAAAGAAGAAGTCCAGCCTGAGCTGGTTTGGCTGGGCCTCTCCTATGGATCACAGGAGTGTAATTCGTTTTGCACTCCTGTGTTCCGTTTTCAGCAGAGAGAAGTCTGAAGTCCGCTCTCTGCGGACGTCACCAACATCAGTCAAGGCACCGCGTCATCCCGACTCTGTATCCGCCAGGTGCCTGGACTGATAGCCGTCTCAGCGAGCCGCCCCGCCATAGCTGAGTGCTCCAGTGAGCGTGGAGGAGCAGAGCAGGAGAGCTGCTGATTGGACAGTCAGCAGCTCTCCGCTTGGGGAGTCGTGAGAACCGAGCCATCGGCGGTGTTCAATCACTCGGTTCTCAATGCAGAGACGCTGGGGGGGGAATAGATGCAGCATCCACCTAGGTCAGTGATGGCGAACCTTGGCACCCCAGATTTTTTGGAACTAGATTTCCCATGATGCTTTTGCACTCTGCAGTGTAGTGGAGCATCATGGGAAATGTAGTTCCAAAACATCTGGGTGCCAAGGTTCGCCATCACTGGACAAGGTAAGTAAAAATCTGCAATAACCCCAAAACCTATACTTCTCTTTTTAAAAGGAATGTGTCACGTCTGGCAAAGCTCCTTTGTATAATCCCTGCTCACCATCCCATTCCCTTAATCATTGAGGTCCATCACCAATTCTTTTTTCAGGAAGGGTTAGAACTGCTGTCAGGTTTTTGTTGCTCTGACTGGAGGTATTTCAGCTGCCTTTATGTCTACAAATCCAGAACAAGAAAGAAAGGGAGCAGAGGTCACAGAGATCCTGGGACAGGGAGTGATAAAACCAGACAGAGGTTCCAACCCTTCTCCATTGGAGAGATCTCCCATCACCTTCCATCCTTCTGACCTCCCAATGGGATATGAATGGAGGGGAGATTCATCAATGGAGAGCACAGGCAGGGATAGACAAAAGCAGTGTTTAGGCCCGCAGGGGTCTCAAACTGGTGGCCCTCCAGCTGGTGCAAGACTACAAGTCCCATCGTGCCTCAGCCTGTGGGAGTCATGCTTGTAACTGTCAGCCTTGCAATGCAACATGGGACTTGTAGTTTCGCAACAGCTGGAGGGCCACCATTTTGAGACCCCCTGGTTTAGGGGCATCCCTCATATGCCCGCCAAGAAATAAACGTTAGGATGATGGTACCCTACCCCCCCCCCCCCCCCCCACACACACACACACACACACACACACACACACACACACACACCCTCCTTTAACCGTGTAGACCTTTGAGGCCTATACTTCATCTAAAAGGCAGTGATAAGAGGTTAACCCATTGGCACCGGCCTCACGCAAATATGCGGCCTCTTGGAGGGTGGGCCTTGGCGCCAAGCAGCCACATATTTGCATGAATTGGTGGTGCCAGGTGTGCGCTCCCAGAACAGTTACCGGCAGCTAATGGAAAGCTCCTGATTGCTGCTTGCGATTGGGAGCTTTCTGATCGTGTGACCGCCCAGTCACGGTGGTCACATGACTATGAATCCCAGAATCCTAAACCCCTTAAAAGGGCGGGAGGCGCCAGCTCAAAGGGGTTAAACCTTCCCCAGCTTTTGCTACAAGTGAGTTCTAAAACAATTCTGCTCAATCCCCACCACCACATAAACCAATGGCGGCATCACTCTCAGACTCTAGGAAGCCTTCCTTGGTTTGTGTGATGTCAGAGGAAGGTGACAACATTGGGAGCTGAAATCAAGGCGGTAGCAGCGGTACAAGTCTGCGATTTGCAGGGTATGATGACAGGTACACTTTGGGTCAGGCCAGAAAGTCCAACTCCCTGCAGATCCTCTGAATGCCTGAGGCTCTCGGAGAGAACAGAAAAAAACGACGTTCACCAAGAGTCTGTAAAAAAGGTGTGCGTCAATAGAGAACATCGGAATGTGCTGGTGTCACAGACTGTGTGCTGAGCTCATCTGGCAATACCAGGGTCCGCCACCAGGTGTCCTCCTCCCTCCTCCAGCAGCAATAAGTCCAGAGCAGAGGCCCTCGCCATTCGCCGGTGGATGCGTCGGAGTCGCAGAATGTAGAGAACGATGGAGAGCAGGACCACCACAATGCAGGCGAAGAATAAATAGTGGTTGTAAACAAAGGAGATGCGATACCAACTCACGTGTGCTGGGCGAGCGTTCTCTGGACGAATATCCCTGTGAAATCAAAAGTGATATACAGTGTGAGAGAGAGGAGCAAATCTATGATGGAATAAAAATACAAAGCCCAATTCTGGGCAAAAAACGATTGTTATTTGGGTGCAGCTTATTTTGTTCGATCTGTGTTGTCACATTACAGGAGGAAGAAGCAGAAGATCTCTAAATCTTCACAGAAAGTCAGCCCCACATTTCCTGCCCAGGGGACACCGGACTCGGCCTGTCTATATGAAGCAATCCTCAATATGTAGCAGAATACATATGGGCCTAAACTGATGAAGAAATTTATTTTTAACATTTTTTTATTGGGTATGTTTTATAGCAGAAAGTAAAAAAAGATTTTTTATTTTTTTTTCAAAATTGACGGTCTTTTTTTGTTTATAGCGCAAAAAATAAGAACGACGGAGGTGATCAAATACAACCCAAAAGAAAGCTATTTGTGTAAGAAAAATAAAATAAAAAATAAGTTAAAATAAGACAAATTTTTGGGTAAAGTGTCGCACAACTGCGCAATTGTCTGTTTAAAGTGGGGTTGCCATCAAAAAAAAAAATGTGGCTTAAAAATCATAAAAAAAATAATTGGAAAAAAAAAAAAAGTTTTTACTCACCTCTAAATGCCTGTTGCTAGGGGGTCCCTCGTAGTCTGCCACCTTCATTGCCCCGGGCTAAACGTCACTTTCTGTAGGCGCCGCACAGTCATCTGGGACCTGTCATGTGTCCCAGATGAGTGAGCGTCTAATCACGGCGCACGGCGCCGCTCGCGCATGAGTAGTGGGTGCCCGGCTATGAAGCCACAGCCGGGTTCCCACATTAAGAATGCCGGCGCCGCGATCGGAGCAGGGAACAAGGGGGGGTCTCGTTCCCCCGCATCGCTGGACCCCGGGACAGGTAAGTGTCCGATTATTAAAAGTCAGCAGCTGCAGTATTTGTAGCTGCTGACTTTTAATTTTTTTTTTTTGTGGGCCCTCCTCTTTAAGTAACACAGTGCCGCATGGCAAAAATGCACAGGCCGTGTTTAATTTTCTACTCCGGTTAGGATACAATGTATTCAGATGGTATTCAGGGCAGGTTTTCCTATGTCAGTATGCTGTGATTGCCAATCACAGCATACTATCTAAATAACGGGCTGCATTCAACTGGTGGACTACAGTGCAGCAAAGGCAGAGCCCAGGGCCTGGGTACCCAGCTCAGTGCAGGTAATCGAGAAAGTGGTTCTAAAGCCTCAAGAATGCATTAAAAGGTAAAAAAAACTCCCTCCTGCAGGATCCCCACAGCCCCCTCTTCTTCTTACATGACCCCGATCCAGCGATGTGCACGAGAGCAGCCGATCTTGCCGCTCTCTCCCTCCTCATTGGGCAGATCAATAGAAGGAGGGGCCACTGGCTCCCGCTCCTGTCATTCAATTTCAGGGAGGAGGGAGCAGGGGGCGGGGTGAGTCCTAATGTCTGTGTCAATGGATGCAGCAGCGTGGCTCGGGAACAGGTGCTCCCATGGAAAGCAGCTTCCCATGGGGGCGCCGGGCAGAGAGGAGGAGCCAGGCGTGCCAACGGGAACCCTGAGAAGGGGAGGTTCATGGCTGCTCTGTGCAATTCCATTCCAAGTACTGAGATATTTGTCATTTTAAAAAAATGTTTATAAGAAGGTTACAGACTGATTATACCCCACAGGTGCACACTTACCTGAGAGGCAGGAAGCGGGTCTTGTAAAGGATGGCACCAAGCGTCCACTGAACCTCCTTGTCATATACCAGCTGGGCAGTCCTGAGGTTTGGATAGTCATGTGGAAAATGAAAGCCATCATGGAGGACTTTATGCACCCAGGCGGACTTGAAACACTGATACCTGTAAGAAAGGAATAATGGGTGCTGGAAACACTCTACTATAAATATACAAGACAGCATGCCCAGGAGGAGGACAAGGCCACTTCCTACCAGTGGCGTCGGCAGGCGACCGATCTGACCCGAGCACGGCCGAGTGTAATAGCAGGTCCTGCCTTCTGGAGCCTGCAGCGCTGATGGACATCCCACTGGTCCAATGCCAGGACCACGAGATGTGTGACGTCCACCATAGGTGCTGCAGGCTCCAGAAGGAGGGAATTACAATACGGCCGCAGCGCCTGTATGAAGATCCCGACTCCGCTCAGCACTCGGGCGGGGGCGGCTCTCCTCTCCTTATCATCGCTCTGGCTGCCTGGAGTCTACTCTACTGTGGGATGGGCACGCCGCTCAGCTGCAGGAGGACACCTGAAGTCTGGTCAGGTAGGTCAGTGTGTGTCGGGTGTGTCGGTGTAGGTCCGGGTGTGCCGGTGTAGGTCCGGGTGTGCCGGTGTAGGTCCGGGTGTGTCAGGTAGGTCAGTGTGGGTCAGTGTGTGTCAAGTAGGTCAGTGTATGTCAGGTAGGTCAGCACGCGTCAGGTAGGTACTACCCCCCTCGATGCTGGGCTCGGACTTCGGGCTGGAGCCCCTGTTTTTTTGCCACCTAGCAACGCCCCTGCTTCCTACCAAGATGTCCCAAGTACTCAGAGACTCTCTACTCTCAACCTGGACTTGTGTGAAGGAGAGGAAGAAACTCCCCGTTCTACAGGAATAAGAGGAGCCAACAATGAAAATAGGTGCAGAATATGTTACTGCATAACACCAACTGAGGACACAAGAAATCCCTTAGACCCACCGGTTACTAATCTTTATATACTATTCTTTCACCTGATACAGTCCCAGACTCGCGCCCCCCCCCCCCCCCCCCCCCCCCCCCCCCCCCCACACCCCCCCCCACTCCCCCCCCCCCCCCCCCCCCTCATCTCCCACCTAATCCATGGGGTTAAGGTTCTCTTTATATATTATCCTTTATCCTCAACAATGTCATAGGATTTATTTATTCCTTTCCCACTCCATCCAACTCATAACTACTCCTCAGTTCCTTTGACATCCAACTCATAACTACTCCTCAGTTCCTTTAACATCCAACTCATAACTACTCCTCAGTTCCTTTGACGTCCAACTCATAACTACTCCTCAGTTCCTTTGACATCCAACTCATAACTACACTCCTCAGTTAATTTGACGTCCAACTCATAACTACTCCTCAGTTCTTTTGACGTCCAACTCATAACTACTCCTCAGTTCCTTTGACGTCCAACTCATAACTACTCCTCAGTTCCTTTGACGTCCAACTCATAACTACTCCCCAGTTCATTTGAAGTCCAACTCATAACTACTCCTCAGTTCCTTTGACGTTCAACTCATAACTACTCCTCAGTTCCTTTGACGTCCAACTCATAACTACTCCTCAGTTCATTTGAAGTCCAACTCATAACTACTCCTCAGTTCCTTTGACGTTCAACTCATAACTACTCCTCAGTTCCTTTGACGTTCACCTCATAACTACTCCTCAGTTCCTTTGACGTTCAACTCATAACTACTCCTCAGTTCCTTTGACGTCCAACTCATAACTACTCCTCAGTTCCTTTGACGATGCTAAAATGAATTTGTTCCTGCCAATAAAGCATACTTAAAGCGGTTCTGCACACATTTCATTTAGTAAATCTCTTTGCCTTCCAAATCAGGCAAAGAGTACTAAATGAAGTGTTTTTTTTTTTTCACTTACCTTGATAATCGCTGACTTCCTGTCCTCTGTCTCTGCGGCGCTGGGCGGGGTCTCTGCGTCGATCGTCGTCAGGCCGCACTGTCTCCTGGGATCTGGTGTCATTGTTCCCAGGAGTCAGTGCGGACATCTTCCGAAATCTCGCAAGATGTCGGCCACATCTTCCGAAATCTCGCGAGATGTCGGCCACATCTTCCGAAATCTCGCGAGATGTCGGCCACATCTTCCGAAATCTCGCGAGATGTCGGCCACATCTTCTGAAATCTCGCGAGATGTCGGCACATCTTCCGAAATCTCGCGAGATGTCGCAGATGTGCCGACATCTCGCGAGATTTCGGAGAACGTGAGCTGCACTTCGCCGTTACTGCGCACGCGCGAGATCGGCGCAGTAACGGCGGTGCATGCTGGGCCATCTGAAGTGCCTGTGTGGGTTCAAATGCCCACAGGCAAGATGGCCCCCAGCAGGAAAGAATTTCTACAACTCCGCAATCTTGTTGAAAGAAGCTGCTGCCGGTTTTCATCAAAGGACACGTGAGTACCTAAACTGCATTGCATAAGCCATTGCATTGCAGTAAAAAAAAAAAAAAAAAAACATAAAGACAGTGCAGAACCGCTTTAAATCTGAAGGGGACAGTGAGAACACACAAATCTAAAGCCCTGAGAGGATGATGTTTTGGGGTGGATGTTCAAAGTCATCTAAGACGGTGGCATTGGCTTTCACTTACAGGCCGGCCATGTAAAAAATGGCATTCACCCTAGAAAGAATTTTACTTTCAGAAGTACCATACAGGAAAGCTCCAGGGTGTACTTACTTTAGGCGGTGCAGGTCGGCATGGGCGGAGTAGAGATTGTTTTTAAAGCGCTCTGTTAAAGTGGTCCATGGCATTCTGCAGTAATCCTGGGAAGGAGACCAGAAGGAACATATTAAGCAGTTGCATACTCTCCAGAATCTGCGGACTAAGTCATTTCTAAGGCCATTATTACCTTGGCAGCTTTGGAGAACTTCTGATTGTCGTACATTCCCCCCATACGCAGCACGTCCTCTGTGCAGTAAAAGAACTCGGAAAACCCATAGAACTCGCTATTGGAGAAGTCGATCACTGGCTGGTACACTCCATTCAGATAGGCCTGAGAGTCGTTTGATTTGGCCAATATCGGTTCGAGTAGCTGCCGGCAGCTGTCCCAATCCCCTTTCCCTACAATGTGGAAGTCCAGGTTCTGTCGCTGGAGCTGGTCTTTGTGGCCAACGGGCAAACATGGGTCCAAAAATGGAGTGTTGGAGTTCACACCAGTCTGATCTTTTGAAATCCTAAAAGAAGAATATGCTTTGTAAGCAAAATATCTCAAGAACTACGACGGACACAACCAGGGCATATGAAAGGTTCTTCATTCACCAACATTTGTTACATACACCAATCATTCACATCGCAACAGGTCAGTACTATATCCACTTGCCGACTTCCTAACGGCGAAAATACGGCATTACTTAGACGTTTAATACCGGAAACATGGCTGCAGCTATAAGCCATAACTACGGTATCATATTTTTTCCCCTCAGGCATCAGTCTGATAGAAGTGGTTTGATCAGCACATTTGCTGCTGGACCACTTTTAGAGTCCCCCCCCCCCCCCACCGCTTTCCAGTGGCTCCCGGGCTTACCTGAGTGAGGGGCAGCTCTGGGAACTGATCCGACGCTGGCAGCAGCCGGGAACATAGATGAGTGAAGGAAAGATGGCCTCCTAGGAGGACCAGAGCAACGGCATGATGTCACTTCCCGTCCCATGTAGACAAGGCCTCTTAGTTGATCTTTTGCTTTTAAGGGCATCAGCCATAACCCCCGTTTTTTAATTTTTATTTTAGCAGGTGATTTGGCCTTCTAACGAAAGTAGTCAGAGCGGCTCTATAGCCGCTGGATCACTTTCAGAAGCAGCGAGAGGGGGACATTCCGCCTGACGCATCTGGCCATGTATCTGGCACGCCCAAGAAATTATCCAACGGTGTGGCCGGCTGGTCACTGAGACTAACAGAAACCAGACTGTCTCTGATCGCCTCAATGGCCTTGGAGGGCCAGAGTGACACATCACTTCTAGTCTAGGGTGGAAGTAAACAATTATTTTTTTGGGGTAAAAATGTAAAAAAATAAATAAATTAAAAAAAAAGGGATCCTGTTCCCACGTGCAGTGGTGAACGCATTCGTAGGTCATGCTCACATATGTAAACAGGAGTCGCACCACGCATGTGAGCTCAGGAATGGAATAAACCTTCACATTGTTACATAGCAGGTGAAGTTGAAAAAGACACAAGTCCATCCAATCCAACCTATGTGTGTGATTATTTGTGAATAGTACATTGTATATCCCTGTATGTTCTGGTCGTTTAGGTGCTTATCTAAATAATTTTTTTAATAAAACACTTATCGATGCCCCCCGCTGAAACCACCGCTTGTGGATGAGAATTCCACATCCTTACCGCTCTTACAGTAAAGAACCCTCTACACAGCTTAAGGTTAAACCTCTTTTCTTCCAATTTTAGTGAGTAGCCACGTGTCTTTTTAAATTCCCTTTCGCGGAAGTTTTATCCCTATTGTGGGGTCACCAGTACGGTATTTGTATATTGCAATCATATCCCCTCTCAAGCGTCTCTTCTCCAGAGAGAATAAGTTCAGTGCTTGTAGACTTTCCCCAAAGCCGAGATCCTCCAGTCCCTTTCTTATACTTGTTGCCCTTCTCTGTACGCTCTACATTTCCAGTACATCCTTCCTGAGGACTGGTGCCCAGAACTGGACAGCATACTACAGGTGCGGCCGGACCAGAGTCTTGCAGAGTGGGAGAATTATCGTTTTATCTCTGGAGTTAATCCCCTTTGTAATGCCAATATTCTGTTTGCTTTGTTATCAGCAGCTTTGCATTGCTGAGCCTATCATCTTCTAGTCCTTTTCCATCCTAGATTACCCCAGAGGTTCTCCCCCCAGTGTATAGATCGCCTTCATATTTTTGCCACCTAAATGCATTATTTTACATTTTTCTACATTGAACCTCATTTGCCATGTAGTTGCCCACCCCATTCATTTGTTCAGATCTTCTTGCAAAGTTTCCACATCCTGCGGAGAAGTTATTGCCCTGCTTAGCTTAGTATCGTCCACAAATACAGAGATTGAACTGTTTACCCCATCTCCATCCTCCAGGTCGTTTATGAATAAATTAAACAGGATTGGTCCCAGTACAGAACTCTGGGGGACCCCACTACCCACCCCTGACCATTCCGAGTACTCCCCATTTATCACCACCCTCTGAACTCGCCCTTGTAGCCAGTTTTCAATCCATGTACTCACCCCTATGGTCCATGCCAACTGACCCTAGTTTGTGTACAGTAAACGTTTATGGGGAACTGTATCGAATTCCTTTGCAAAATCCAGATACACCTATCTAGATGGCAGCTCACCAACCTCATAGAAGGTTAAGATTAGTTTGGCAAGAACGATTCTTCATGAATCCATGCCGATTACTGCTAATAATACACTTTTTTAATACTAAGTTCTTGTATATAGTCCCTTATCATCCCCTCCAAGAGCTTGCATACTATTGATGTTAGGCCAACTGGCCTGTAGTTCCCAGGGGTGCATCTTGGCCCTTTTTTAAATATTGGTGCTACATTGGCTTTTCTCCAATCAGTGGTACCATCCCAGTCAGTAGACTGTCCATAAAATTAATGAACAATGGTCTGGCTATCACTTGACTGAGTTTCTTAAGGACCCTTTGGTGCAAGCCATCTGGTCCCGGGATTTATTAATGTTACGTTTTTCAAGTCTATTTCCAATTCTGTCCTAGGTTAGCCATGAGGGTGCTTCCTGTGATGTGTCATGAAGATTAACATTACAGTCTTGGTTACTGAATCCCCACATTTCCCTCATGAAGACTGAGGAGAAGAATAAATTCAATACCTTCACCATCTCTCAGTCTTTTGTAACCAGAGTCCCTTCATCATCCTTTATGGGGCTCAATATGGTCTGACCTCCCTTTCTTACTATTTATATACTTAAAGAATTTTTTTTTTTTTTTTAACTCTGTGCCTTTTGTGTTCTATCGTATTGCACCCTTACATTTCCTGTTGCATTCTTTGTAAAGTTGGAATGCTGACAATGACCCCACAGCCTTGTATTTTTTTAAGGCTTTCTACTTTGCTTTTATATGCATTTTTACATTGGCGTTAAGCCACCCAGGACTTGTTGGCTCTTTTAAACTTAATTTCCCATTGGAATGCACTGGCTAATACCTTTATTTAATATTCTTTTAAAGCACTCCCATTTTTCCTCCGTGTTCTTGGTTCCTAGGATTTTATCCTATTTAATATCTTCTAGCAAGGAGCGTAGTTAAGAGACGTTTGCCCTTTTGAAATTCAGTGTCTTTGTATTCCCCTTACGTTTCCTATTTGTGCGATTTAAACTGAAAATAATTGACCTGCGATCGCATTTTCCTAAATTCCCCCGTATTTCCACATCCACAATCAGATCTGTATGGTTAGTAATCAGTAGGTCTAGTAACGCTTTGTTTCTTGTTGGTGCATTTACCATCTTGACCCATGAAATTGTCCTGCAAGACATTTAGGAAATGATGAGCCTTAGACGAATGCACGGTACCTTCACCCAGAAGCTGAAAGAGTCCTCATGGTGTACAATCAATGTGTGAATGTAAGGAAAGGGGATTTTTAGACTTCTCTTCGTATCCAAAGGGGTCTGTTTTGGCTGTGGAGAGTCGGGTGCTGTCAGTGTGAAGGGCATCAATTAGTGTCTCCACAGTGGAAAGTATATGGAGAGAGGTCATAGCTTGTACCTCGAAAGCTTCAAAGGAAAGGAAATTTCTCTGCATCAAATCGGTGTCCGCAAAACTTTCCTCCATAAATATCAATATCTTCAAGTAAAAGGAGGTTCCGGTTCCGATTCCTGAAGTGGATCAGGAGGAAGAAGAGGACCTGTAGTGTTTTTAGCCTCTAGAAAAGTTTTCTGAAGAACTCAGACATACAATGGGTATAGAAAAGAATCACCCCCTCATTAAAATAATCACATTTGTTGCTTTGCAGCCTGAAATGAAGACAGACACAGGTTTTGTTTCATCCAGCTGTATTTACTCAGTGCAACTTATAACATCCCAGCGAAAAATATAAAAAACTGTCTTCATTTCAGGCTACAAAGCAACAAAATGTGATTATTTTAAAAAGGGGGGCGATTCTTTTCTATACCCCCACTGTAGCAGCAGAGAAACCTTCTTAAGCCAGATAGGCCACTGGGAGCCAGGTGAGAGGAGCGGCGTCAGTAGGGCTGCAACTAACGATTATTTTCATAATCGATTAGTTGGCCGATTATGGTTTTGATTAATCGATTAATCAGCTAATAACCTTAAAAAAAATGTGTGGTGTATAATTTAGTTAATATGTAAAGTTTAAAAAAAGGCAATTTATTCTTAAATATCTCTATGCAGTGGTAAATATAAAACAACCAACTATATGGTTAGGGAGCAAAATATCAAATCCACTATGAGAATAACAGACAGAAGAGATATACTGTATACACTATTAGAGGAGATATACTGTATACACTATTAGAAGAGACATACTGTTTTTTTGGCCAATTTGTTGTTGGGCAGAGTAAAAAACACAAATTGCTGCAAAAACGCATTACATGCTTTTCTGCAGCTTCTCCATTGAAGTATATTGAACCAAAAAAAAGTTTTGCGTTAAAAAAAAAAAGTCCCTGACCCTTTCCAAATACGCAGCAGCTGAAAAAAAGCATATAGATATGAACGTGTCCCATAGGAAACCATGTAATGAACTGTAGTACGTTTCTGCAAAAAACACATAGATGTGAACCAGGTCTAAGACGTTTAGTAACATAATGGGGTTAAAAAAAAAACTAAAATTAGCACTTTATAGTACAAAAAAAAGCATATAATTACTACTGTAAGGGTTTAATTTTATTTTTACCGTAGAACTGTGAAAGTAAGATTTACAGTAGTGATTATTTGGTCTTTTTGTACTATAAAGGGCTCATTTTAGTTTTTTTTTTTTTACCCCATTACTGGCCGATTAATCGATTATGAAAATAGTAATCGATTAATTTCATAATCGATTAGTTGTTTCAGCCCTAGGCGTCAGTACAGGACATGGGAACAGATATCACCCTGAACAACGTTCTCTTCCCTATAGGCCAGGAGTCTCAAACTGGTGGCCCTCCAGCTGTTGCCAAACTACAAGTCCCATGAGGCATTGCAAGGCTGACAGTTACAAGCATGACTCCCATAGGCAGAGGCGTGATGGGACTTGTAGTTTGGCAACAGCTGGAGGGCCGCCAGTTTGAGACCCCTGCTATAGGCCATCTACAGAACACATGCTTTTGCCCCCCCCCCCCCCCGCTCCCTTGAGTGCCTATTATCTGCCCCGGCTAGTGAGGGGATCCCCAGTGTTTTGTACTCAGTCTAGTAGTGTGGAATAGATCAGGGTTGTATGTGCCCGGAGGAGGAGCCGCTATAACCCAGGAGTTGACGGAGTTTCTGCAGCCTTGTCTCTGTAGAAGATGGCCATGGGAATGCAGCAATGTCTTTTCTAAGGCATGACACCATTACCTCCTTTCTTCAAAGACTAAATCCAAATAGAAGGGGAAAACTGTCGGTTTTAAAAAGTTCTTCTGCTGAAGCGTTAGAGAGACAAAAATAGGAGAGGTGACCCCAATAAAGTGGATAACTCCCAATTCTTTGCCCACTAAAGTGCACAAAGGGCTATGCCCTTCAGTGCAGGAGAACTGTGAACATATCGGGGAACCCCGTCCTACCTCAACCAGGACGCTGGACCTATTGAAGTGATAATAACCACTTGCCGGCCAGGCTTTTTTTTGGCAGAGACCCTAGGGGATAAAACGGCGATTGTTGCAATTTTTTATGTCGCATGGTATTTGCGCAGCAGGTTTGCAAACGCAATTTTTTTTTTGAAAAAAAAATACACTTCAAAAAGGGGGTTGTAAAGTCAGTAGGGATAAAACTTTTTCACAGAAAAGAGTTTAACAAGACACGTGGTCACTCATTAAAATTAGAAGAAAAAAAGATTTAACCTTAAACTACGTAGAGGGTTCTTTTTTTGTAAGAGCGGCAAGGATGTGGAATTCCCTTCCACAGGCGGTGGTCTCAGCGGGGGGCATCGATAGTTTCAAGAAACTATTAGATAAGCACCTGAACGACCGCAACATACAGGGATATACAATGTAATACTGACATATAATCACACACATAGGCCTCTTTCACACTTATACGACTTGTCCCACGATTTGGGACTGCAAAGTAGCATGACAAGTCGTTCCCCACGATTTCCAATGACAGCCATTCATATTAGTACGACTTCAAGTCATTCAGACTTCAAAGTAGTCCCTGCACTACTTTGGTACGATTTTGAAGCCAGTTACACAGGCATTCCTTGAAATCGCGGCAAAAATCGCACAACTTTGAAGTCGCCCAAGTGTGAAAGGGGCCATAGGTTGGACTTGATGTGTCTTTTTTCAACCTCACCAACTATGTAACTATGTAAGAAGGATTTTCATCTTAATGCATTAAAGCGGAAGTTAACCCATCCATAAAACGGTTTAATTTCCGGCTCCGCCCACACAGCCACATCATTCAGAGTTCTGCGAATGGATGAACTACAAGTACTGTTGGCCACCATGGCCGACTGCTTGTAGTTCTCAATGAATTGCGAGGGTGCTGGCGAGCTTTCATAGTCTATTGATTCTTCCTGCAATTCAGTAACTGCCCGTCTGTATGGGAGGTACGTAAAATCTGGGAGGTACCAGAGATATGGTAGCTATGATAGGTACAGTAGATATGGGAGACACGGTAGATATGGAGGCATCTGAGGTACGGTAGATATGGAGGCATCTGAGGTACGGTAGATATGGAGGCATCTGAGGTACGGTAGATATGGAGGCAACTGTGGTACGGTAGATATGGAGGCAACTGTGGTACGGTAGATATGGAGGTATCTGTGGTACGGTAGACATGGAGGTATCTGTGGTACGGTAGACATGGAGGTATCTGAGGTACGGTAGACATGGAGGTATCTGTGGTACGGTAGACATGGAGGTATCTGAGGTACGGTAGACATAGAGGCATCTGAGGTACGGTAGACATGGAGGCATCTGAGGTACGGTAGACATGGAGGCATCTGTGGTACGGTAGACATGGAGGCATCTGAGGTACGGTAGACATGGAGGCATCTGAGGTACGGTAGATATGGAGGAGGTATCTGTGGTACGGTAGATATGGAGGTATCTGTGGTACGGTAGATATGGAGGTATCTGTGGTACGGTAGACATGGAGGTATCTGAGGTACGGTAGACATGGAGGTATCTGTGGTACGGTAGACATGGAGGTATCTGTGGTACGGTAGACATGGAGGTATCTGTGGTACGGTAGACATGGAGGTATCTGAGGTACGGTAGACATGGAGGCATCTGAGGTACGGTAGACATGGAGGCATCTGAGGTACGGTAGACATGGAGGCATCTGAGGTACGGTAGACATGGAGGCATCTGAGGTACGGTAGACATGGAGGCATCTGAGGTACGGTAGATATGGAGGCATCTGAGGTACGGTAGATATGGAGGAGGTATCTGTGGTACGGTAGATATGGAGGTATCTGTGGTACGGTAGATATGGAGGCATCTGAGGTACGGTAGACATGGAGGCATCTGAGGTACGGTAGACATGGAGGCATCTGAGGTACGGTAGATATGGAGGCATCTGTGGTACGGTAGATATGGAGGAGGTATCTGTGGTACGGTAGATATGGAGGCATCTGAGGTACGGTAGACATGGAGGCATCTGAGGTACGGTAGACATGGAGGCATCTGAGGTACGGTAGACATGGAGGCATCTGAGGTACGGTAGACATGGAGGAGGCATCTGTGGTACGGTAGATATGGAGGTATCTGAGGTACGGTAGATATGGAGGCATCTGAGGTACGGTAGATATGGAGGCATCTGAGGTACGGTAGATATGGAGGCATCTGAGGTACGGTAGATATGGAGGCATCTGAGGTACGGTAGATATGGAGGCTTCTGAGGTACGGTAGATATGGAGGCATCTGAGGTACGGTAGATATGGAGGCATCTGAGGTACGGTAGATATGGAGGCATCTGAGGTACGGTAGATATGGAGGCATCTGAGGTACGGTAGATATGGAGGAGGTATCTGTGGTACGGTAGATATGGAGGTATCTGTGGTACGGTAGATATGGAGGCATCTGAGGTACGGTAGACATGGAGGCATCTGAGGTACGGTAGACATGGAGGCATCTGAGGTACGGTAGACATGGAGGCATCTGAGGTACGGTAGATATGGAGGAGGTATCTGTGGTACGGTAGATATGGAGGTATCTGAGGTACGGTAGATATGGAGGCATCTGAGGTACGGTAGATATGGAGGCATCTGTGGTACGGTAGATATGGAGGCATCTGAGGTACGGTAGATATGGAGGCATCTGAGGTACGGTAGATATGGAGGCATCTGAGGTACGGTAGATATGGAGGCATCTGAGGTACGGTAGATATGGAGGCATCTGAGGTACGGTAGATATGGAGGCATCTGAGGTACGGTAGATATGGCGGCATCTGAGGTACGGTAGATATGGAGGCATCTGAGGTACGGTAGATATGGAGGCATCTGAGGTACGGTAGATATGGAGGCATCTGAGGTACGGTAGATATGGAGGCATCTGAGGTACGGTAGATATGGAGGCATCTGAGGTACGGTAGATATGGAGGCATCTGAGGTACGGTAGATATGGAGGCATCTGAGGTACGGTAGATATGGAGGCATCTGAGGTACGGTAGATATGGAGGCATCTGAGGTACGGTAGATATGGAGGCATCTGAGGTACGGTAGATATGGAGGCATCTGAGGTACGGTAGATATGGAGGCATCTGAGGTACGGTAGATATGGAGGCATCTGAGGTACGGTAGATATGGAGGCATCTGAGGTACGGTAGATATGGAGGCATCTGAGGTACGGTAGATATGGAGGCATCTGAGGTACGGTAGATATGGAGGCATCTGAGGTACGATAGATATGGCGGCATCTGAGGTACGGTAGATATGGAGGCATCTGAGGTACGGTAGATATGGAGGCATCTGAGGTACGGTAGATATGGAGGCATCTGAGGTACGGTAGATATGGAGCTATCTGAGGTACGGTAGGTACGGTAGATATGGAGGCATCTGAGGTATGGTAGATATGGAGGCATCTGAGGTACGGTAGATATGGAGGCATCTGAGGTACGGTAGATATGGAGGTATCTGTGGTACAGTAGATATGGAGGTATCTGAGGTACGGTAGATATGGAGGCATCTGAGGTACGGTAGATATGGAGGCATCTGAGGTACGGTAGATATGGAGGCATCTGAGGTACGGTAGATATGGAGGCAACTGTGGTACGGTAGATATGGAGGCAACTGAGGTACGGTAGATATGGAGGTATCTGTGGTACGGTAGACATGGAGGTATCTGTGGTACGGTAGACATGGAGGTATCTGAGGTACGGTAGACATGGAGGTATCTGAGGTACGGTAGACATGGAGGTATCTGAGGTACGGTAGACATGGAGGCATCTGAGGTACGGTAGACATGGAGGCATCTGAGGTACGGTAGACATGGAGGCATCTGAGGTACGGTAGACATGGAGGCATCTGAGGTACGGTAGACATGGAGGCATCTGAGGTACGGTAGATATGGAGGAGGTATCTGTGGTACGGTAGATATGGAGGTATCTGTGGTACGGTAGATATGGAGGTATCTGTGGTACGGTAGACATGGAGGTATCTGAGGTACGGTAGACATGGAGGTATCTGTGGTACGGTAGACATGGAGGTATCTGTGGTACGGTAGACATGGAGGTATCTGTGGTACGGTAGACATGGAGGCATCTGAGGTACGGTAGACATGGAGGCATCTGAGGTACGGTAGACATGGAGGCATCTGAGGTACGGTAGACATGGAGGCATCTGAGGTACGGTAGACATGGAGGCATCTGAGGTACGGTAGACATGGAGGCATCTGAGGTACGGTAGATATGGAGGCATCTGAGGTACGGTAGATATGGAGGAGGTATCTGTGGTACGGTAGATATGGAGGTATCTGTGGTACGGTAGATATGGAGGTATCTGTGGTACGGTAGACATGGAGGCATCTGAGGTACGGTAGACATGGACGGTAGACATGGAGGCATCTGAGGTACGGTAGATATGGAGGCATCTGAGGTACGGTAGATATGGAGGAGGTATCTGTGGTACGGTAGATATGGAGGTATCTGTGGTACGGTAGATATGGAGGCATCTGAGGTACGGTAGACATGGAGGCATCTGAGGTACGGTAGACATGGAGGCATCTGAGGTACGGTAGACATGGAGGCATCTGAGGTACGGTAGATATGGAGGAGGTATCTGTGGTACGGTAGATATGGAGGTATCTGAGGTACGGTAGATATGGAGGCATCTGAGGTACGGTAGATATGGAGGCATCTGAGGTACGGTAGATATGGAGGCATCTGAGGTACGGTAGATATGGAGGCATCTGAGGTACGGTAGATATGGAGGCATCTGAGGTACGGTAGATATGGAGGCATCTGAGGTACGGTAGATATGGAGGCATCTGAGGTACGGTAGATATGGAGGCATCTGAGGTACGGTAGATATGGAGGAGGTATCTGTGGTACGGTAGATATGGAGGCATCTGTGGTACGGTAGATATGGAGGCATCTGAGGTACGGTAGACATGGAGGCATCTGAGGTACGGTAGACATGGAGGCATCTGAGGTACGGTAGATATGGAGGCATCTGAGGTACGGTAGATATGGAGGAGGTATCTGTGGTACGGTAGATATGGAGGTATCTGTGGTACGGTAGATATGGAGGTATCTGAGGTACGGTAGATATGGAGGCATCTGAGGTACGGTAGATATGGAGGCATCTGAGGTACGGTAGATATGGAGGCATCTGAGGTACGGTAGATATGGAGGCATCTGAGGTACGGTAGATATGGAGGCATCTGAGGTACGGTAGATATGGAGGCATCTGAGGTACGGTAGATATGGAGGCATCTGAGGTACGGTAGATATGGAGGCATCTGAGGTACGGTAGATATGGCGGCATCTGAGGTACGGTAGATATGGAGGCATCTGAGGTACGGTAGATATGGAGGCATCTGAGGTACGGTAGATATGGAGGCATCTGAGGTACGGTAGATATGGAGGCATCTGAGGTACGGTAGATATGGAGGCATCTGAGGTACGGTAGATATGGAGGCATCTGAGGTACGGTAGATATGGAGGCATCTGAGGTACGGTAGATATGGAGGCATCTGAGGTACGGTAGATATGGAGGCATCTGAGGTACGGTAGATATGGAGGCATCTGAGGTACGGTAGATATGGAGGCATCTGAGGTACGGTAGATATGGAGGCATCTGAGGTACGGTAGATATGGAGGCATCTGAGGTACGGTAGATATGGAGGCATCTGAGGTACGATAGATATGGCGGCATCTGAGGTACGGTAGATATGGAGGCATCTGAGGTACGGTAGATATGGAGGCATCTGAGGTACGGTAGATATGGAGCTATCTGAGGTACGGTAGGTACGGTAGATATGGAGGTATCTGAGGTACGGTAGATATGGAGGCATCTGAGGTATGGTAGATATGGAGGCATCTGAGGTACGGTAGATATGGAGGCATCTGAGGTACGGTAGATATGGAGGCATCTGAGGTACAGTAGATATGGAGGTATCTGAGGTACGGTAGATATGGAGGCATCTGAGGTACGGTAGATATGGAGGCATCTGAGGTACGGTAGATATGGAGGCATCTGAGGTACGGTAGATATGGAGGTATCTGAGGTACGGTAGATATGGAGGTATCTGAGGTACGGTAGATATGGAGGTATCTGAGGTACGGTAGATATGGAGGTATCTGAGGTACGGTAGATATGGAGGTATCTGAGGTACGGTAGACATGGAGGTATCTGAGGTACGGTAGACATGGAGGTATCTGAGGTACGGTAGACATGGAGGTATCTGAGGTACGGTAGACATGGAGGTATCTGAGGTACGGTAGATATGGAGGTATGGGCAGACAGTGTACTGAGAGAGTCTGCAGGATCCTGCATTGCGGCCACCATCCGCTGACTGCGGGTGCAATGCTTACAGGCTCCAGTGTAAAAAGGTAATAAATGCCAATATTTTTTTATCTGCAGAAAGATGTGCATTTTTTATTTTTTTTATACAAAGGTGAACTTATGCTTTAAAGCATACCTGTAAATCGAAGAAGCAATTTAGGTACCTTCCTGGAGGCCCATTTGTTGATATGCCACCTCTTCTCTTCCCCCGTGGCCACTGCAAACATTTGACAGACCAGATGGGGTTGAATACCCGATTACCCTGCCAAGTCATTTGTCAGTACAAGCAATGCAAGCACAGGAAAGGCATACATACTCCATGCAGACAACTTCCCCCCTCATCACACACGTCTCACCTGTTTTTTGCCATAGTATCATTGAAAACCATGTCTTCATATCGCTGCCGAGCAAAGTTCCCCCCGAAGCCCATGAAGGTGGTGACGAAGACCCGGTAGACATGTTCTGTATGTTGCAGATCACACCCCAAGT
The DNA here is from genome assembly GCA_028564925.1 of Lithobates sylvaticus. Taxonomy (NCBI): domain Eukaryota; kingdom Metazoa; phylum Chordata; class Amphibia; order Anura; family Ranidae; genus Lithobates; species Lithobates sylvaticus. Next base: position 17,047,748 of record CM053036.1, on the reverse strand, counting down.
TGAATTCAGCCAACATCTGTTTGGCCACTTCCTCCTGGAAGACAAGAGATGACATTTCCTGGATGTCTGAACCACTTGGTCTTTTCTCCAGTGATCTCTGAAGGGGATAAGGATACATACGTGCTCTGCAGAGGGGAAGGTCATGGTTTTCGGAACCTCGTAGGCGATCTGGAGTGAGCCGCCGCCCATGTCTATAATGCCGACAGTTCTCTTACGGATGATGGCTTCCTCCTGGGTACCGATCGTCACAGCGACCACGGCATCTTCATCTAAAGAACGCAACAATCCGCTTACTGGATGTACAGAGGAAGGCCATTAGTACATCAGACATATCGCTGCCATCAGGTATTACCATGGTTGGCGCATTCTTCTACAGCAACATACAGGTTACATTGACATTAAAGTGACTGTAAAGGCCTTTTTTAAAAGAAATAACAAACATGTTATACTTACCTCCACTGTGCAGCTCGCTTTGCACAGAGTGGCCCCCGAACCTGGTCTTCTGGGGTCCCTCGGTGGCTCCTCCCCACATCTGTTAACCCCCCTCGGAAAAGCGATTCCCAGAGGAGGTTACCTGGCGGGCGCGCTCCCGAGTCCAGCATTTGAGTCTATAGACACAGAATGCCGGACTCGACCCCGCCCTCCGCGGCATTGGATTTGATTTACAGCAGCGGGAGCCAATGGCTGCGCTGCTATCAATCTATCCAATCAAGAGCCCGGAGCCCGTGGAGAGAAAGACAGCGCATCCCCGCCGACTGAATGAAGGGGTTCAGGTAAATAAAACTGCCAGGTGTTATGTCACCTTAATGCATAGGATGCATTAAGGTGAAAAAACATGAACCGTTACAACCCCTTTTAAAATGTCTTTATTCTCCAAAAACCCTCCATACACATCCTATACTTCATTTCAAGTTACTTGCAGTCATTTACACTGCAAACAAAACTACACATCCCATAGCAAGCAGCCCACAGTCCATCTCAGGAGCGAGCAGGAGAGGGTGGCTACACTCTTACATACAATTGGACCATGGAGAGGGGGGAACAGCATGGGAGTGGGCGCAGCATGGGAGTGGACGAGTGGGCGCAGCATGGGAGTCTACGAGTGGGCGCAGCATGGGAGTCTACGAGTGGCCGCAGCATGGGAGTCTACGAGTGGCCGCAGCATGGGAGTCTACGAGTGGCCGCAGCATGGGAGTCTACGAGTGGCCGCAGCATGGGAGTCTACGAGTGGCCGCAGCATGGGAGTCTACGAGTGGCGCAGCATGGGAGTCTACGAGTGGCCGCAGCATGGGAGTCTACGAGTGGCCGCAGCATGGGAGTCTACGAGTGGCCGCAGCATGGGAGTCTACGAGTGGCCGCAGCATGGGAGTCTACGAGTGGCCGCAGCATGGGAGTCTACGAGTGGCCGCAGCATGGGAGTCTACGAGTGGGCGCAGCATGGGAGTCTACGAGTGGGCGCAGCATGGGAGTCTACGAGTGGGCGCAGCATGGGAGTCTAAGAGTGGGCGCAGCATGGGAGTCTACGAGTGGGCGCAGCATGGGAGTCTACGAGTGGGCGCAGCATGGGAGTCTACGAGTGGGCGCAGCAAGGGAGTCTACGAGTGGGCGCAGCATGGGAGTCTACGAGTGGGCGCAGCATGGGAGTCTACGAGTGGGCGCAGCATGGGAGTCTACGAGTGGGCGCAGCATGGGAGTCTACGAGTGGGCGCAGCATGGGAGTCTACGAGTGGGCGCAGCATGGGAGTCTACGAGTGGGCGCAGCATGGGAGTCTACGAGTGGGCGCAGCATGGGAGTATAGGAGTGGGCGCAGCATGGGAGTATAGGAGTGGGCGCAGCATGGGAGTATAGGAGTGGGCGCAGCATGGGAGTATAGGAGTGGGCGCAGCATGGGATGGGAGTATAGGAGTGGGCGCAGCATGGGAGTCTACGAGTGGGCGGAGCATGGGAGTCTACGAGTGGGCGGAGCATGGGAGTCTACGAGTGGGGGCGGAGCATGGGAGTCTACGAGTGGGCGGAGCATGGGAGTCTACGAGTGGGCGGAGCATGGGAGTCTACGAGTGGGCGGAGCATGGGATGGGAGTCTACGAGTGGGCGGAGCATGGGAGTCTACGAGTGGGCGGAGCATGGGAGTCTACGAGTGGGCGGAGCATGGGAGTCTACGAGTGGGCGGAGCATGGGAGTCTACGAGTGGGCGGAGCATGGGAGCATGGGTGTCTACGAGTGGGCGGAGCAGGGTGGGGGGCGGAGCATGGGAGTCTACGAGTGGGCGGAGCATGGGAGTCTACGAGTGGGCGGAGCATGGGAGTCTACGAGTGGGCGGAGCATGGGAGTCTACGAGTGGGCGGAGCATGGGAGTCTACGAGTGGGCGGAGCATGGGAGTCTACGAGTGGGCGGAGCATGGGAGTCTACGAGTGGGCGGAGCATGGGAGTCTACGAGTGGGCGGAGCATGGGAGTCTACGAGTGGGCGGAGCATGGGAGTCTACGAGTGGGCGGAGCATGGGAGTCTACGAGTGGGCGGAGCATGGGAGTCTACGAGTGGGCGGAGCATGGGAGTCTACGAGTGGGCGGAGCATGGGAGTCTACGAGTGGGCGGAGCATGGGAGTCTACGAGTGGGCGCAGCATGGGAGTCTACGAGTGGCCGCAGCATGGGAGTCTACGAGTGGCCGCAGCATGGGAGTCTACGAGTGGCCGGAGCATGGGAGTCTACGAGTGGGCGCAGCATGGGAGTCTACGAGTGGCCGCAGCATGGGAGTCTACGAGTGGGCGCAGCATGGGAGTCTACGAGTGGGCGCAGCATGGGAGTCTACGAGTGGGCGCAGCATGGGAGTCTACGAGTGGGCGCAGCATGGGAGTCTACGAGTGGCGCAGCATGGGAGTCTACGAGTGGGCGCAGCATGGGAGTCTACGAGTGGGCGCAGCATGGGAGTATACGAGTGGGCGCAGCATGGGAGGAGTATACGAGTGGGCGCAGCATGGGAGTCTACGAGTGGGCGCAGCATGGGAGTCTATACGAGTGGGCGCAGCATGGGAGTCTACGAGTGGGCGCAGCATGGGAGTCTACGAGTGGGCGCAGCATGGGAGTCTACGAGTGGGCGCAGCATGGGAGTATACGAGTGGGCGCAGCATGGGAGTCTACGAGTGGGCGCAGCATGGGAGTCTACGAGTGGGCGCAGCATGGGAGTCTACGAGTGGGCGCAGCATGGGAGTCTACGAGTGGGCGCAGCATGGGAGTCTACGAGTGGGCGCAGCATGGGAGTCTACGAGTGGGCGCAGCATGGGAGTCTACGAGTGGGCGCAGCATGGGAGTATAGGAGTGGGCGCAGCATGGGAGTATAGGAGTGGGCGCAGCATGGGAGTATAGGAGTGGGCGCAGCATGGGAGTATAGGAGTGGGCGCAGCATGGGATGGGAGTATAGGAGTGGGCGCAGCATGGGAGTATAGGAGTGGGCGGAGCATGGGATGGGAGTATAGGACTGGGAAAGGCGAGGGCACAGGATAGCAGTATAGCAGCATGGGAGTATAGGAGTGGGCGGAGCATGGGAGTATAGGAGTGGGAAAGGAAAGGGCACAGGATAGCAGTATAGCAGCATGGGAGTATAGGAGAGCGCACAGCATGGAAGTAGTATAGGTGTGGGGGGGCACAAGCATGGGAGTATAGGAGTAGTAAGCAGCCCACAGTTCATCTCAGAAGCAAGCAGGAGTGGGTGACTACACTCCTACATACAATGGGACCATGGAGAGCACATTTTTTTTTTAAATAATATATAATCTGAAAATTTGGAGGAAGCGGAGAGCAATAGAAGGGACTACTGGAATATAATTTTCTTTGTTTAAAGCGACTATAAAGCTTTTTTTTTTTTTATATAAAATAATAAACATACCTGCTCTGTGTAATGGCTGTGCACAGAGCGGCCCCAATGGCAATGCATTACCATCAATGCTAAAGTGATATTAAAAGGTTCTTTTTTTTCCGTTTTAAATAAACAAGTCATGTTATACTTACCTGCTCTGTGTAATGGTTTTGGTCACGTGACTTCCTTGGCTCTCTCCTTTCCTCTCCTGGGCAGACAGCTCAGAGAAACCCCCTGCTGTCAGCCGGGAGGAGGGGAGGAGAGAGACGATAAGTAACGTGAGCACCAGGAGCCGCTCTAAAAGGTGGTAGAAATCAGGATTTTTTTTTATAAAAGACGTACGCCCAGTTCACACGATCGGACATTGATCGGATATTCCGATAACAAAATCCATGGATTTTTTCCGACGGATGTTGGCTCAAAACTTGTCTTGCATACACACAATCACACAAATCTTGTCGGAAAGTCCGAACGTCAAGAACGCGGTGACATACAACACGTATGACGAGCCGAGAAAAATTTATTTCAATAGCCAGTGCGGCTCTTCTGCTCGATTCCGAGCATGCGTGGCACTTTGCGCGTTGGAATTGTGTACACACGATCGGAATTTACAACAACGGATTTTGTTGTCAGAAAATTTGAGCACCAGCTCTCAAATTTTGTGTGACGGAAATTCCAATGGAAAATGTCCGATGGAGTTTACACACGGACGGAATTTCCAACAAAAAGCTCCCATCGAACATTTTAGATCTGAAAATCCGACCGTGTGTACGCAGAGGGGATGGCATGATAGTACGATAGTTTTATAGCAGGTCACCAGCTGACAGGCAGGGAGGAGAGGGGGTAGAGGACAAAGGACGAGCTGCGGGTGACGGAGGCGCGTAAACTGACCACGGTGTCAGGGCTCTGCAACCATGATAACTCGTGGTCAGTTTACAGAGGGGAGGGCAGAACCAGGCAGGATCAATCAGCTATTTCAAGTGATAGAAGGGGCCAAACTACACAGCACAAGCACTGCACAACATGCTTTGGGGAACAGGGTCTATTTTTTTAGGGTAACAAACACTTTAAGAAAAACCCCTTTAATGTTCTGAAAAGTGGTGAATCTCTGCATCAGGCTTGTACTGCGCCCAATACTCCGCCCATCCCTACATTCCGACCGCTCTTATACTCTGCCCATCCCTACACTCCTCCCACTTCTATAAGCCACCGACTCCTACAGTGCACCCACCCTGGTCAAACCCTGCCAAGGTGCTTAGGAGGAGTGCAATGAGCACTTACTGAATTAGTGTAAATTTGATGAATTACTGGACTCACCCTCTATGACATGATCAAACCGTCCAAGAACAGAATTTATACTGATCCACGCATAGACTCCTACAAAATAAAACACAATACAGATTACATTTTGTATAGAATTGTAACAGTAATCATACAAAAGCTGACCAGGGTTGGGACCTTCATACCATCAGGTCTTCTTCACGCCAGCACCCAGGAGTCATGTGGCCACAATGTGCATCAGGGATGTGACGTGACACACCAACGCACTGCGTGTTTCCAATATATGATACAACAAGGCAATGAATGTGCATAGCAAGGTGTGCTGGGATGCCGTTTAGAATGAATAGTACCGCATTACACCGAGACATGTACTGAACATTACCGCACCTTATTAGAACGCCACAGAACAAAATGGGCCCCAAACAAAGAAATAAAAGTTTTACTTTATCCACATAAAAACCCATAAACCTATACTCCCATGCTGCGCCCACTCTCCTATACTGCTATACTGCTGTGCCCACTCCTATACTCCCATGCTGCGCCCACTTCTATACTTCCATGCTGCGCCCACTCTCCTATACTGCTGTGCCCACTCCTATACTCCCATGCTGCACCCCCTACTTCTATACCGCTATCCTGCACCCGCACTCCTATACTGTGCCCCACTCCTATACTCCCATGCTGCGCCCCCCACACCTATACTGCTGCGCCCACTCCTATACTCCCATGCTGCTATACTGCTATCCTGTGACCTCTCCTTTCCCACTCCTATACTCCCATGCTGCGCCCACTCCTATACTCCCATGCTGCGCCCCCCACACCTATATTGCTGCGCCCACTCCTATAATTCCATGCTGCTATACTGCTATCCTGTGCCCCCTCTTTTCCCACTCCTATAATCCCATGCTGCGCCCCCCACACCTATACTACCTCCATGCTGTGTCCACTCCTATACTCCCATGCTGCGCCCACTCTCCTATACTGCTGTGCCCACTCCTATACTCCCATGCTGCGCCCCCCACACCTTTACTGCTGCGCCCACTCCTATACTCCCATGCTGCGCCCCCCACACCTTTACTGCTGTGCCCACTCCTATACTCCCATGCTGCTATCCTGGGCCCTCGCTTTTCCCACTCCTATAATCTCATGCTGCACCCACACACATACTCCCATGCTGCGCCCACTCTCCTATACTGCGCCCACCACACCTATACTACTTACATGCTGTGTCCACTCCTATACTCCCATGCTGTGCCCACTCTCATATACTGCTGTGCCCACTCCTATACTCCCATGCTGCACCCCCCACTCCTATACTCCGATCCTGCGTCCGAATGACCCCCCCCCCTCTCCCTCCACCGCGCCCTCGTTGCTAGTAATGGTTGTCAGGGAAGGGCTCTCAGATTCTGATTGAATTCCACAACTTTCCTGGAATCAGATCGAACATCATATGAAGATATTAGGAGGACCCAGACCTGACCCTTCCCCCTCTGCTTGGAGGTCTGCCAATCAGGGCCATCTTAAGAGCATTATAGGCCCCCGGGCAATACAGTGCACTGGGGCCCTGTCTACACAATCATGCATGAGAATAAAAATACAAATTATCAATAAGGCTATATTGGTACTTCCAACAAAATCAGTGTTTAAACATTAACACAATGTTTGGACAATATAACACGAGTTTGATGGGCACAGTGGCAGCGTTTGATGGGCACAGTAGCTGTGTTTGATGGGCACAGTGGCAGCTTTGATGGGCACAGTGGCAGCGTTTGATGGGCACAGTGGCAGCGTTTGATGGGCACAGTGGCAGCGTTTGATGGGCACAGTGGCTGTGTTTGATGGGCACAGTGGCTGTGTTTGATGGGCACAGTGGCAGCTTTTGAGGGGCACATACAGTGACTGTGTTTGATGGGCACAGTGGCAGCTTTTGAAGGGCACAGACAGTGGCTGTGTTTGGGCGATTCTAGCAAGTAAGCAACCAGTGCAGTCAGTCAACTTAAGCAGCAGATTTCAGCCCTGAGGATCGGCCCTGGATGGGGCCCTCCAGGCAAGTGGGGCCCCCGGGCAACTGCCCAGTGTGCCCAGTGGAAAAAACGGCCCTGCTGCCAATTACTGAGAGAGTCCAGAGTTCTAGAAGGACAGCTCTTCATTTTCTGGGCCCCGAATACAGCTATTATGGTACACGACAACCAGGGGCCGACAACTGACAGGTAAAGCAGAACTAAACTCTGACCATGTTCTAATCTTCGGATTGGAGGGACAGCGGCCTGCCAGTAATACTCCTCCACATTCCATGATGATCTGCCAATGGACTGGGTGGCTTTGCTGCCAGATGATCGCAAGTAAGAGGTGCAGACCAAAACTACAAAATCCAGCCCCCCTCCTTCCCCCGCAATGATGCAATCTCTACAACGCATCTACAATCTCATGTCCTGTTCACTGGCTCTTCCCAACCAAACCCGAGTCTCTGAGTAATGGACCATCACCAGTGCAGAGCTCCTTCAACATCCATGTGTCCCCTTCCCGGGGGATGTGTGGGGGACTGCGGGGCTTATGATGGGGGTACACGAGAACAGTGTGGCAAACACTTATTTCAATCTCTATTGGCATGAAACTTTATTACTGTACCTTCTTGTTTTCCAGAGATCACCTCGGCATGGGCATCGGAGAACAGAAATTCAAAATCCCGAGGAACGTCCTTCACCAGATCCTGAAGGATGGCTGCCTGCTGACTGAGGGGTGCAAATCATTAATGCAGTTTCTGCAATCCTACCAAACCCTGAATATTATACAACAAAATCTCTCACATTGGCCAATAACTAGGCAAACTATCAATAGCAGAGTCAGCATTCCCTACAATGTTCCCTTCCCTCCCTACTAAAGCTGGTCAGGCATATGGATGGTTGTAGGAAGGTCTCACCTCTCTGGCAGAACTCTCATGCCGGCTGTACACAGGACGTATAGTGGGGTCTCCTTGTGCTTCGTCTTTGGGATGTAGGATGCAGCATAACTCAGAAGTGGGTGGATGTAATCGCTGGCCTTTTCTGGTGTCTGCGAGACGGTGGAGATACCTGCAAAGTAAGTATGAGTAGAAGGTTCAACAAGCATTAACCTTAACCATGTGTGCTCACCGAGAAAATGCCAGACTAATTTACAGTGTACGGTGCGGACAATCCAAGATGAATGCCGATAAACTGCTGACAGTTAGCAAACCTTAGAAATGCAAATACTTTTAAACCCCACCGCAAGCTCTGCTGCACTGGCATCCCCCACTGCCAGCTCTGCCGCACTGCACCACCAACCCCAAATGTCAGCACTGCCGTTTCCACCACCAGCAATGCCGCACTGCCATTCCCACTGCCAGCTCTGCCACACCGCCACCCCCACCGCCAGCTCTGCCACACCGCCGCCCCCCACCTCCAGCTCTGCCACACTGCCACCCCCACCGCCAGCTCTGCCACACCGCCGCCCCCCACCTCCAGCTCTGCCACACTGCCGCCCCCCACCTCCAGCTCTGCCACACTGCCACCCCCACCGCCAGCTCTGCCACACCGCCGCCCCCCCCCCACCTCCAGCTCTGCCACACTGCCGCCCCCCACCTCCAGCTCTGCCACACTGCCACCCCCACCGCCAGCTCTGCCACACTGCCACCCCCACCGCCAGCTCTGCCACACCGCCAGCTCTGCCACACTGCCGCCCTCCCACCGCCAGCTCTGCCACACCGCCAGCTCTGCCACACTGCTGCCCCCCCCACCGCCAGCTCTGCCACACTGCTGCCCCCCCCACCGCCAGCTCTGCCACACTGCCGCCCCCCCCACCGCCAGCTCTGCCACACTGCCGCTCCCCCCACCGCCAGCTCTGCCACACCGCCCGCCCCCACCGTCAGCTCTGCCACACTGCCGTCCCCACCAGCAGCTCTGCCACACTGCCGCCCCTACTGCCAGCTCTGCCACACCGCCGCCGCCCCCCCTCCACTGCCAGCTCTGCCACACTGCCGCCCGCACCGCCAGCTTTGCCACACCGCCGCCAGCTCTGCCACACCGCTGACCCCCCCTCCACTGCCAGCTCTGCCACACTGCCGCCCCCACCGCCAGCTCTGCCACACCGCCAGCTCTACCACACCGCCGCCAGCTCTGCCACACCGCCAACCCCACCGCCAGCTCTGCCGCACTTTGAACATGACTCCTAAAGTCCACAGCATAATCAATGTCATTTTTCCATCTGTTCACAGAACAGTCTCTAGGTGGCAGCAGATACCCATCAATGATAATCCGATAATATAAATTGGTAACATAGCGATTCTCATTTCCTACAAAGTAATCTTCAGCTAACGTGTGGTTTTAGAAGCACAGTAAGTGATAAAAGACATAACATAGAAACTGACTTCACAGCTGTTCATTAGCCATAATGATTCTAGGAAGAAAGGAGGAGGATTAAAATAGCTTCATTTCATCACCTATAACCCCTACAGGATGCATCATCTCCGAACACATCAAATAAAACATCTTCAGCATTTTGTCCAGTACTCCGACAACTGACCATATCTTGGCACTTATCCTAAATGTCCCCAGAAGATGGCATGTGTACACCTTATCAGGGCTCAATGATCCCTACAAGCAGCAGAGACCAACCTATACCTCTAAATCGGGGCTCAATGATCCCTACAAGCAGCAGAGACCAACCTATACCTCTAATCGGGGCTCAATGATCCCTACAAACAGCAGAGACCAACCTATACCTCTAATCGAGGCTCAATGATCCCTACAAGCAGCAGAGGCCAACCTATACCTCTAATCGGGGCTCAATGATCCCTACAAGCAGCAGAGGCCAACCTATACCTCTAATCGGGGCTCAATGATCCCTACAAGCAGCAGAGGCCAACCTATACCTCTAATCGGGGCTCAATAATCCCTACAAGCAGCAGAGGCCAACCTATACCTCTAATCAGGGCTCAATGATCCCTACAAGCAGCAGAGACCAACCTATACCTCTAATCGGGGCTCAATGATCCCTACAAGCAGCAGAGACCAACCTATACCTCTAATCGGGGCTCAATGATCCCTACAAGCAGCAGAGACCAACCTATACCTATAATCGGGGCTCAATGATCCCTTCAAGCAGCACGGATAAACCTATACCTCTAAGAAGAGTACCTGGTTTAATCTTCTTCACCACAGGCTTGCTGCTGCGATCCCTCATCTGTTTAATGTCCAGCAGGTCGTGTGGATTGCCATTGTGTGGCGGCCAGAAGTAGACAAACACGCGGGAGCCGCTGCTGCCACAGTCCACAACAATGCCATAGTTCAGCTGGGTGTCCTCCGTGTCTGTGGCTTCCAAATCTTCAATCTGATCCAGGTACCTGAGAAGAGATGGCAGAGATACATGACGAGACGGGAACAATTTGTTTGACCAAATACAAGAGTTTGGGGGGGGGGGGTTGGAGTTTCACATAAGGACATGGCCTTTAATATTAACCACCCCCAATGACATGTACTCGTACTGACCCTCCCCCGCCAACATGTACTCGTACTGACCCTCCCCCGCCAACATGTACTCGTACTGACCCGCCAACATGTACTCGTACTGACCCTCCCCCGCCGACATGTACTCGTACTGACCCGCCCCCGCCAACATGTACTCGTACTGACCCTCCCCCGCCGACATGTACTCGTACTGACCGCCCCCGCCGACATGTACTCGTACTGACCCGCCCCCGCCGACATGTACTCGTACTGACGACCGCCCCCGCCGACATGTACTCGTACTGACGACCGCCCCCGCCGACATGTACTCGTACTGACGACCGCCCCCGCCGACATGTACTCGTACTGACGACCGCCCCCGCCGACATGTACTCGTACTGACGACCGCCCCCGCCGACATGTACTCGTACTGACGACCGCCCCCGCTGACATGTACTCGTACTGACGACCGCCCCCGACGACATGTACTCGTACTGACCCGCCCCCGCCGACATGTACTCGTACTGACGACCGCCCCCGCCGACATGTACTCGTACTGACGACCGCCCCCGCCGACATGTACTCGTACTGACCGCCCCCGCCGACATGTACTCGTACTGACCGCCCCCGCCGACATGTACTCGTACTGACCGCCCCCGCCGACATGTACTCGTACTGACCGCCCCCGCCGACATGTACTCGTACTGACCGCCCCCGCCGACAGGTCGTCTACAAAAGGCTGAATATTACACAGACCATACAGATGTGTTAGAATACAAGAGGACTGGAATAGAGAAATGGCACCTCACAGCTTACATTGGCTGAGACATTTGACTCGGTACACCCTTCCAGCCGTGGCCATGAAGAATTCACACAGATCTGCTTCATGGATATTTCCATGTATAGGGTGTCAGGGCCACACCATCTCTGTGCTGAATGTCTGTGGAGGTTGTAGCTGCACACAGAGCTGTTGTAGGATTATCTAATCTGAAATATATCTCTGGAGTGCGATGAACCATCATCTGTATTATATGCTGCCATCTAAGCAAAGAAATCTGGTTGGTAATACTGGAAGTTATGTCACCGGTGAAATACAACCTGAGAATGACTCCACCCAGCACTGGTGGGATGACTGACACCACTGACCTACAGCCACACAACCAATATACAAGGACAAGACCGACCGATGTACAGCCACATGGCTGGTCTACAGCCACACAACCAACTAATGTACAACCTACAGCCACACAACCAACATATAGGGACAAGAGTGACCCATGTACAGCCAGGTGGCCAACCTACAGCCACACAACCAACCGATGTACAACCACACAACCAACCTACAGCCACACAACCAATATACAAGGACAAGACCGACCGATATACAACCACACAACCAATATACAAGCACAAGGCTGACTGATGTACAACCACACAGCCAACCTACAGCCACACAACCAATATACAAGGACAAGACTGACCGATGTACAACCACACGGCCAACCTACAGCCACACAACCAACATACAAGGACAAGTGCGACTGATGTACAACCACACATCCAACCTACAGCCACATAACCAACATACAAGGACAAGACTGACTGATGTACAACCACACGGTCAACCTACAGCCACACAACCAACATACAAGGACAAGACTGACCAATGTACAACCACACGGCCAACCTACAGCCACATAACCAACATACAAGGACAAGACCGACTGATGTACAACCACACGGTCAACTTACAGCCACACAACCAACATACAAGGACAAGACTGACCAATGTACAACCACACATCCAACCTACAGCCACATAACCAACATACAAGGACAAGACCGACTGATGTACAACCACACGGTCAACCTACAGCCACACAACCAACATACAAGGACAAGACTGACCAATGTACAACCACACGGCCAACCTACAGCCACACAACCAACATACAAGGACAAGACTGACCAATGTACAACCACACGGCCAACCTACAGCCACACAACCAACATACAAGGACAAGAGCGACTGATGTACAACCACACAGCCAACCTACAGCCACACAACCAACATACAAGGACAAGACCGACTGATGTACAACCACATGGCCAACCTACAGCCACACAACCAACATACAAGGACAAGACCGACCGATGTACAACCACACAGCAAACCTACAGCCACACAACCAATATACAAGGACAAGACCGACCGATGTACAACCACACAGCAAACCTACAGCCACACAACCAACATACAAGGACAAGACCGACCGATGTACAACCACACAGCCAACCTACAGCCACACAACCAATATACAGGGACAAGACCGACCGATGTACAACCACACAGCCAATATACAGGGACAAGACTGACCGATGTACAACCACACTGCCACACAACCAATATACAAGGACAAGACCGACGATGTACAACCACACAGCCAACCTACAGCCACACAACCAATATACAAGGATAAGGCCAACCGTGTACAACCACACAGCCAACCTACAGCCACACAACCAATATACAAGGACAAGACCGACCAATGTACAGCCACTTGACCAACCAACAGTTTTGACAGGTACCCTCTGCCACTTACAGCTCAGATCACTGCGATGAACTGAGCTGAATGTTCGACCCCCACTTCCGCCGCAGTCTTCTGGGACGCATCACAGATCCCAGAAGACTACGGGCCCATTCACAGGGCGCATTGCGACTAACGCATGCACAGTAGGAAACTGGCTGTGAATCTGCAAGACTTCACTTCCGGTTTCCCTTACTAGAGATGCCGTAACCTGCACCCCTAAGCTGATTGAATAAACGTCTCGGGTGAGCACAGTGCTGGATCCTGGGACAAGTAAAATGTCCTTATATTAAAAGTCAGCAGCTACAGTATTTGTAGCTGCTGATGCTGACTTCATTTTTTTATTCTGTAGGAGCCTGGAGCTCCTCTTTAAAATGTAACAACTGTTTTATCAGATATTTGTGTGCTTGAAAGGATTTTAAAATCCACATAGATGCGACGGTTCAGAATTTATATGTAAGGGAAATCTGCATTCTTCAGATGCTTTGTGCCCGGATGGCATGCCGATACAACGCCCTCCATTCTCTCCGCATGGCTGACCAGGAACAAGGACACAGATTAGTTGTGACTTCACGGCCTCCCACTTGTTCTGGGTTATTGGTGATGAAAACACTGAAGCCCACGGATTAGAATGACAGCCAGGCAGCTAGCATTCCTAGCATTGGCAGGCTGCAGATTTCTTCCTCTAGGTATACAGATTGCTCTGACACACAGTACATAGGAGGAGGAGGGGAATGATTCCGGATAGTACATGTGTTGTGTACAGACAATAATGAGCCTAATGCACCTCATAAGATCCTGCCGAGAGTCAAACACTCCGCAGGGGATAGGAATAGCAGAGATTATATTCTGCTTACATCCACAGCATGTCTGTCTGCTGATCACAACTCATCTATTATATGGAATCAAGGCACTAGAAAGGGGCCGCAGCAGCCGCCGGGTTTGCTTAGCCTGCAGAAATAAAATGGAGGAAGCGGAGAGAACTAACAGACTGCGGCTCTGATGGAGATAACTAACGTCATTAGGACTCCTCAGAGGGATGAAATTATCCCAAACTGAGCCCCACTCTCCTACCAATAACGGATAACAGGCCCTGGAGGCAGCTGGAACCAGCATTAGGCCAGTCCTACGGCATTCTCCGGTGGCCAAACCGATATTGACCGAGATGGTGAGTAACTAACAAGAGAAACCACAATCGGGTTACTGGAAAGGAACGTGTTGTTGCAAGCAGAAAGTAGACCGCAGAGCTGGGGGAGTGATGAGACCCTCAAACCTAAACAGTCCTGTAATCTGATTACACTGGAAGACAAATGGTGTCAGTGACCAGTCTCAGCCTGACCTTCCTACATTTGTGGCTTCACCGTTTACATTATGTCTGAGCTTCCTCCCAGGGCAGTCTATGCAGACTTGTACTAGGTTTAAACCCAACAATTCAAATGATTAAGAGACAGACACCCCCCCCCCCCCCCATAGTAGGTAGTCCCCAAAAAAGAACCTTCAGGGCAGGACCACCAGGAGAACCTTCAGGGCAAGGAAGTGCCCAAACAAGAAACTTCCGGGCACGACGAACAGGAAACACACATCACCCAATACCATGAAGTGTCCAAACAAGATCCTTCAGGGAAGGACCACCAAGAGACCCCCGTCACGCCATAAAAGGAAATGCCTAAACAAGAAGCTTCCTGGCAGGACCACCAGACCCACCTCCCCCCACCCCCACCCCCCCCGGCAAAACGACCACCAGGAGACACCCATCAACCCATACCAGGAAGTGCCCAAACAAGAACCTCCCCGGCACGACCACCATAAGACACTCATCACCCCATACCAGGAAGTGCCCAAACAAGAACCTCCCCAGCACGACCACCAGAAGACACTCATCACCCCATACCAGGAAGTGCCCAAACAAGAACCTTCAGAGCAGGACCACCAGGAGACACCCATAAACCCATACCAGGAAGTGCCCAAACAAGAAGGTTCCTGGCAGGACCACCAGGAGACACCCATCACCCCATAACAGGAAGTGCCCAAACAAAAAACCTTCCCAGCAGTACGACCAAAAACACTCATAACCCCATACCAGGAAGTGCCCAAACAAGAATCTTCAGAGCAGGACCACCAGGAGACACCCATAAACCCATACCAGGAAGTGCCCAAACAAGAACCTCCACGGCAGCACCGCCAAAAACACCCATCACCCCATACCAGGAAGTGCCCAAACAAGAACCTTCAGAGAAGGACCACCAGGAGACACCCATAAACCCATACCAGGAAGTGCCCAAACAAGAACCTTTCAGGCACGACCAATAGCAAACACACATCACCCAATGCCATGAAGTGTCCAAACAAGAACCTTAAGTGCAGGACCACCAAGAGACCCCCATCACGCCATAAAAGGAAGTGCCCAAACAAGAAGCTTCCCTCGCAGGACTACCAGGAGACACCCATCACCCCATACCAGGAAGTGCCCAAACAAGAACCTTCAGGGCAGGGCGACCAGGTATTTTAATGAAAAGGTGAAAATTTCAAATAATTGAAAAGGACTTTTGAAATAACATGAACATATTAAGAATGAGATTTTAGTGCTTGGGTACACATCTGCTGAGGGATGTGTTAGAAAGCAGCAGCTGGTGAGCTCTGGTGTTTTGGCAGCAGTGCCATCCTGTTTTCTGAAATCTTGATCCAACATACCCATTTATGGGAATTTTCCCAGATCAAGTAGTACAGAGCAACAGCCCTGAAGAAGAGGGGGGAGTCTATTTGCCTGAAACGCATTGGCTTGATGTACATGTTGCTAGTAATTTAATAAACGACTACGAATCATACTTTAGAAGTTGCAATTCTCTGGATGCCAGGCGCTCCTTCCTTCTTATCCAAGTCTACATGCTAAACAACTGTAAGGTTGCACAATAAAGGCAGCAGTAAAATCCCCAAGAGGGCCCACCGCCACAATCCATCACTGGGCACAATCCACAGAAAGGTATTCCTTCCTGGTCACAGAAAATACCCATCCTGGACCAAATCAAGGTAATTACCGCTCCAGGTGGTGTCGCTTGTGTTCACACCGTCCTAGTATATAGGAGATGAAGGGTGCCGGCTCAGCAATGTCAAATGGCAGAAAATGGAAAATGCTAAATAATGCCGTCATGGAATAAAGCTTGATCCATACATCAATCAGAGACAGGGGTCCAGATGATTCCTGGCGTGTTTCGCACCGTTAATGTCGAGAGAGAGAGAGAGAGAGAGTCACATGTACATAGAGTCACATGTACATAAACCATACAGAGGGGTACAAGGAATCAGCACCAGAACTATTCGTATCCTTCACTGGACACAACCAGGTATGTGACTGGAGGAGAGCAGAAGGGAACCCCCCCCACATATGTACATAAACCATACAGAGGGCTACAAGGAATCTGCAGATAATCCAGTCATTAGGCATCCGGCCATGTAAAATCTTTTTGCCAACAGGTGGGCTAATTGGGAGATTTGGTACGGCGTTGCTCTTCATAGGACGAGGGTCAGATGTTACTCCCTCAAGGCATTAGCTGAAATTTTAGCTGTTAATCTCCACAGACGAGTGTTGGCTCCCCCTCTCTCGGAGCACCATACTTACTCCTCAGGAATCCACTTTTTCAGGCACAAACTTGAGCGACCCAACAGCACCCACCCCCCCCCCCCCCCCAAAGAACTCCACCGAAAACAATTTCATCAGCAGAGCGCTGAGATAAAGCACCGGGCAAAGGCAGGCTGCCTCATTCACTACCATTTTATGTTCTCCAAGAGAATGTAGAGGAGAGATCACCACACCCAAAATACCAACTCCCCCCATCCTGTACCCGGCATTGAAGGGGCGGGGGGGGGGGGATTCATGCTCCTCACGTTTTAAATTTAAATTTTTCCACCATGTAAAAATGCATCATAAGAAGTGAGACTCCTGTAGATGGAGAAGAGAGGAGTGAGGAGTTCTGCTGGATCTACCTGTAAGGAACCCAATCATTTATTATTTAATACAAGTCTTTCTTCATCACCCTTTCCTAAAGAAAAAAAAAAATAATATATATATATATATTTATATATATATATATATAGATATATATATATATAATATATATAATATTATATATAATATATACTTACACACACACATTTTTCAGTACTTAAAAATCTCTATAGGCGACGCTTGAAAATTTATTACAGGTTACCAGTTTGGCATTGCAGAGGAGGTCTAGCGCTAGAATTATTGCTCTAGCGCTAACGCACTTGTGTGGTGCGAACACCCTTCACATATGCGTGTGCGACTTTTGTATGCGTTCGCTTCTGCGCTCGAGCACGGAGGAATGGTGGTGCTTAAAAGAAAAAAAAAATTCTTATTTAATTTTTACACAGTCTCTAAATTTTTTTCTTTTTATCACTTTTATTCCCATTACAAGAAATGTAAAAAACCCTTGTAATAGAAATAAGCATGACATGTCCTCTTTATGGAGAGATCTGGGGTCAAAAAAATCCCAAATCTATCCTTTACCTTTAAAAGCAAAGGATCAAAAAAATAAATAAAATAAAATATGTTTACTTTCACCCTAGACCAGAAGTGATATCATGACTTTGTTTCGGTCCTCCAACGCCAAAGAGGGGATCAGAGACGATCTGGTCTCTATTCGCCTCGGTGACCAGCTGGCCACACCGTTGGGGTCCCCTCCCATCCCGAAACACCATCAGCATGGAAGGGGAGAAGTCCCCTCCCGCTGCTTCTGAAAGTGATCCAGCGGCTAATGAGCGGTAAACCACTTGCAAACCGTATCGTATATACTCGAGTCTAAGCCGACCCGAATATAAGCCGAGGCACCTAATTTTACCACAAAAGAAATGCGCAGCTACTGTATGTGGAACAAAGGGTCAACAATGCCCATTTGCAGCCTCACTGTGCCCATTTGCAGCCATAGGTCTCCCGAACTTCAAACTTGGTAGTTAAGGGTTCCTAGATGCCCCCCTAGCTGCAGCCAAAATGTGGGATCTCTGGACCCAAAGGGTCCCGAAATGACATTGCTGCAGATGGACAGTTGACCGATGTTGAGGCTCCGTATCTCGAGGCCACTTGGTGCTGGGAACCCCAAATTTGTTGCGCAAACCCAACTAGCACTACAACATATCCAAAGATGGGGTTCCTAGCACTAAGTGGCCCCCGAGATACGGGGCCCCAAAGGTCGGTTCAGAAAATGTCAAGCACCTTTCTCAAGCAGAGAATGACATTTTCCGAACCGACTTTGTGGCCCGTATGTCGGGGCCACTTGCTGCTAGGAACCCCATCTTGCATTATGTTACAGTGCTAATTCCACTGGATTTGCATGTCAAATTTGGGGTTCCTAGCACCAAGTGGCCCCGACATACGGGGCCCCAAAGTCGGGTCTAAAAATGTCATTCTCTGCTGCAGAAAAGTGCTCGACTCCAGTATAAACCGAGAGGGGCATTTTCAGCACACAAAAAAAATGTGCTGAAAAACTCGGCTTATACTCGAGTATATTCGGTATATATATATATATATGTATATATGTGTGTATTGCGGTCAGAAAGTGGTTATGGATTTAGGTTTTCTAATACCTTTGTATATTCGAGGAAGAGGATTACCTCCCCATCACATTCCCAGACATACAGCACAGAGAGTATGGGGATTTAGGAACATTTCCAGGATTCATCCCAGTCAGAAGGATGGACACACAATGGAGACATTCAGGGAGTGCCTTATACAGTGCCTTGAAAAAAAGTATTCATACCCTTGAAATTTTCCACATTTATGTGATAAACCAACAAAGTGGAAGGAAAATTATAAATGTTTTAACATTTTTTTTTACAAATAAATATATGTGAAAAGTGTGGGGGGGGCATTTGTATCCAGCCCCCTTTACTCTGAAATCTACTAAAATCTAGTGGAACCAATTGCCTTCAGAGGTCACCAAATTAGTAAATAGAGTCCACCTGTGTGTCATTTTATCTCAGTATAAATACAGCTGTTCTGTGAAGTCCTCAGAGGTTTGTTAGAGAACCTTAGTGAACAAACAGCGTCACGAAGGCCAAGGAACACACCAGACAGGTCAGGGATAAAGTTGTGGAGAAGTATAAAGCAGGGTTAGGTTATAAAAATAATCTCCAAAGCTTTGAACATCTCACGGAGCTCTGTTCAATCCATCATCTGAAAATGGAAAGAGTATGGCACAACTGCAAACCTACCAAGACATGGCCGTCCACCTAAACTGACCGGGCCGGGCAAGGAGAGCATTCATCAGAGAAGAGCCAAGAGGTCCATGGTAACTCTGGAGGAGCTGCAGAGATCCACAGCTCAGGTGGGAGAATCTGTCCACAGGACACTATTAGTCGTGTTCTCCACAAATCTGCCCTTTATGGAAGAGTGACAAGAAGAAAGACATTGGAGAAAGAAAGTCATAAGAAGTCCTGTTTGCAGTTTGTGAGAAGCCATGTGGGGGACACAGAAAACATGTGGAAGAAGGTGATCTGGTCAGATGAGACCAAAATAGAACTTTTTGGCCTAAAAGCAAATCGCTATGTGTGGCGGAAAACTAACACTGCACATCACCCTGAACACACCATCCCCACTGTGAAACATGGTGGTGGCAGCATCATGTGGTGGGGATGCTTTTCTTCAGCAGGGACAGGGAAGCTGATGAGAAGATGGATGGAGACAAATACAGGGCAATCTTAGAAGAAAACCTGTTTAGAGTCTACAAAAGACTTGAGACTTGGGGTGGAGGTTCACCTTCCAACAGGACAATGACCCGAAACATACAGCCAGAGCTACAAATGGAATGGTTTAGATCAAAGCATCTTCATGTGTTAGAATGGCCCAGTCACCGTCCAGATCTAAATCCAATTGAGAATCAGTGGCAAGACTTGAAAATTGCTGTTCACAGACGCTCTCCATCCAATCTGACAGAGCTTGAGATATTTTGCAAAGAAGAAGAATGGGCAGAAATGTCCCTCTCTAGATGTGCAAAGCTGGTAGAGACACCCCCAAAAAGACTTGCAGCTGTAATTGCAGAGAAAGGCGGTTCTACAAAGTATTGACTCCGGGGGGCGCCATACAAATGCCCCCCCCCCCCCCCCACACTTTTCACATATTTATTTGTAAAAAAAAAATTGAAAACCCTTTATCATTTTCCTTCCACTTCACAATTATAAAAATATGTATATATGGATCCCTCGCGCTACTGTGGGTGACTAAATGCTCAATAATGTGGAGTGTTCACAATTATGTGCCACTTTGTGTTGGACTATCACATAAAATCACAATAAAATACATTTATGTTTTTGGTTGTAACATGACAAAATTTGGGAAATTTCAAGGGGTACGAATACTTTTTCAAGGCACTGTATAAAGTCCTGGGCTCAGCGAGTGCAACTACAAATACCAGCAACCCCCCCCCCTCCCCCCGGGATGGCAGATAATGAGTTTCCACCACCAAAACATGTGCTTCAGACGAGCTCCGAAAATCTCCATGACGAGCCGATTAGATCTAATGAATTGTCTGGCGGGGGTTTGGCGGCCTTTGATGTCTCCTCCAGGATCTGACCCGGCTTACAGTTTTCAGCAGAACATTGTACACAATCATGTCTAATGATCTGAGGTCATTACCAGAAGACTTGAATCATTTTGCAGCTTCAGAACACCGGCAGGTGCTTGGGAGGGAAGAGGGGGGCGGGGAGGGAAGAGGGGGGCCGGGGGGGGGGGGGGGGGGGGGGGCGGGGGTGTCCAGGAACTCGGCATCTGGGATTTCAGAGACACGTATGACCCTGGAGGCAGCTGTGATCATCACAAGTGTGCCGTGAGAGCGCCAACACCTGGTACCCTGGAATCCGGACTCATTACAGAGGAGTCAATGCCAGGCCTGGGAGATGTGCTCAGCATTACCGAATCGTTCACCAACCGACGGCCTCCAACTTTCCTCTACATGTACTTAGATCACCAATCACCAATCTGATCAATGGGGGGGGGGGGGGGGGGGGGGGGGGGGGGGTGGGTGGGGGGGGGGCGATTAGAAAAGGTGAGACACCCACTGAGAATACCCAGGTACCCCACTAACTAATTACTTATAAAACAAACACTAATGCCGCGTACACACGATCATAATTCTCGTCGGAAAAAACTCTGACGGAATTCCTCTCAAGCTGTGTTGCCTACACACGGTCACACCCAATTCCGACAGTCAGTAACACAGCGGCATAAAACACGTTCGACAGCACTATAAAAGGGAAGTTTAATGCTTCCGAGCATGCGTCAAATTGTTTCCGAGCATGCGTCGGAATTTTGCGTGTCGGAATTGCCTACACACGATCGGAAAATCCGATAGAAAGGTTTTCCGTCGGAAAAATTGAGAAACAGGTTCTCAATCCAAAGGTCAGTCGGAAATCAAAATCCGATGGAAAATTTTTTTTTTTTTTTTTCCACCCCCCCCGCCCCCCTCCCCACACGTTGGGCATACCCACACCCCCCCCCCCCCCCCCCCCCCCCCTCCCCCCCCCCAGGTCGGAAAAGGTTTTCCGTCGGAAAAATGAGAAACAGCTCCCGATCGGACCCCCACCCCCAAAAAGTTTTTCCCCCCCCCCCCCCCAACCCAACCCCCCACCCCACACCCACACACCCCCCACGACGCCCCCCCCCTTGGGCATACCCCAATACAACCCAAAAAAACCCTTACCCCAACCCTTCCCCTCCATGGAATACGGAAAAGACCTCCGATCCCAAAGCACCCACACCCACCACCCCCCCACCACATAACAACACCAACCTACAACCATCCAAACCAAATTCCCCACCATCCCCACCCCAGCTCCCATCGGAC
This sequence comes from Lithobates sylvaticus, assembly GCA_028564925.1. Lineage (NCBI taxonomy): Eukaryota > Metazoa > Chordata > Amphibia > Anura > Ranidae > Lithobates > Lithobates sylvaticus. The sequence goes on along the minus strand of CM053036.1, from coordinate 17,025,710 downwards.
CCCACCCCCCACCCACCCACAAAAGTTTTCACATCGCCTCACCAAAACCCCCCCCACCAACCACCCCCCCCCTTCCCTCCCCTCAACCCCATCTCCCAACCAAAATCCCCCACACCAACCACCCCCCCAAAACAAAACACCCAACAACCCAAACACCCCCCCCCACCCCTACCAAACCCACAACCCCACCCACCCCTTTTATCTCCCTCCTCCCCATCAACATCCCACATTAAAACCCCCCACAAACACCCCCACCGACCATAACCACCCCCACCCCCACAAACTACACCCAACGTGTGTACGCCGCCCATACCACCCACTACCCCCCCACCATACACAACCCATCCCCAAACCCAAAACCCCCATTCTACACCCTTCTCCCCCACCCACCACTTCTGCGCCATTGATCACCCCCCATCCCAACCCCACCCCCCAAAAACCCCACCCCCCTTTTTTCTCTCCTTCTTCTCCCCTCCCCCCTTCTCCCCCCAATAAACCCCCCCAATCACCACAAAAACCCCCAATCCCCCCCCCACCATAAAATTTAATTCATAAGGAGTCACCCCCACACCCCCCACCCCCCCATCCCCCCCCCACCCCTCCACACAAATACACTCCCCCATTCCCTCCCTACCCTCTCTCCACCACAACCCCCCCCTCCCCTAACCCCCCCCCCCCCAACATAACACTCAAAAACTTTCCCTCCCAACCCCCTATCGGTAATCCTGACGAGTGAGGAGTCTGAATCCTGACGAGTGAGGTCCCAAGTCTTCTTTTCTCTTCCCTGCAAAGCTGAGTCCTCCTACGGGGCCCGACTCACTCCCACCGACTGCTGGATCCGCTCAGTGCTGTGGTGAAAGATGCACCAACAAGGTTGGCTGGTGGTGGGTCCGGACTCACTGGACACCCCTCAATGGAAGAGGTGCTGCAGAGGGTCATGTGATGGTGGACTTTGGCAAGTGAAAAAAAAATGTATATTGTTGATTGTAGACGTTATAATGTTCGTGTAAACCAGACTACGAGATATATATATATATATATATATATATATATATACACATATACACACATATACATACACACACACTCTATATTATAACATCTATCTATATATCTATGTCTATATATATATTTTTTTTTCTTATTATTATTTTCTTTTACTAGTAATGGTGTCGATCAGCAACTTATAGCAGGACTGCGATATTGCGGTGGACAAGCGATCACTGACAGTTTGGAGAAGAAATCCGCCAGCACCAGAAGTTAGAGAAAATCAAGCGCCAGATGGTCCCCGGCCGTCTCTATGACTCTCGGAGGCCCGGGGCGCGACGTTATGATGTCACGTTTGGGCCGGCGGAACTAAACAATGCCGGGGACTAATAGCCCGTACACACGATCCGAATATCGTACGAAAGCGATCGTCATGGGGAGGATTGTACGATTTTCGGATCGCGTGTACACTACTTCCGACAGCCGATCACGACCGCTTGTCCGATATTATTCGATCGGACATGCACGGAAATTTTCCTCGTACGATTTTCGTATAGTTGTCGTCCAAAAATACAATACAAATACATTACAACACTTCTGATTTTTTTTTCCTATAGTACGAGAATTTTCTTGACTTTATTGGCTATTCAATTTCTACTTGCGATTGTTAACTGAAAAACGGTCGTACGATCGGTCGTCCGATATTCGGATCGTGTGTACGGGCCATAAGCTGGAAAGCCTGAGATCGTTAATGTTTTTTTTTTTTTTTTTTTTATCTTAGGTTTTCCAGCCTGGAGGAGAGATGTGGAGTCTTATTGACACCACATCTCTCCATAAAGAGGACCTGTCATGCCGTATTCCTATTACAAGGGATGTTTACATTCCTTGTAATAGGAATAAAAGTGAGTAAACAACTTTTTTTTATAAAAAGGGAAAGTGTAAAAAAATAAATAAAATAAATTTTTTTTTTTATAAAAAAATAAATAAAAGAAATTTCAAGCGCCTCCGTCCCCGCACACAGAAGCGAGCACATACATAGGTCGCGTCCGCAAATGTAAACAACGTTCACACCACACGTGAGGTATCGCCGCGATCGTTCGAGCAAGAGCAATAATTCTAGCCCAAGACCTCGTCCGTAACTCTAAACTGGTAAAAAAAAACAATTTAAAAGCGTTGCCTATGGAGATTTTTAGGTACCAAAATTTGGCGCCATTCCACGAACGTGCGCAATTTTAAAGCGTGACATGTGAGGTATCTATTTACTAATTTCAGAGCTCTCCTCAGCGATCACATGATTGGCTGGCTCTCTCCTCTCCCGAGTGACGTCAGCAGGGTGAATCTCGGCCCTGCCCGCTGCATCTATCAGACGGGGAGAGAAGAAAGCCAGCCGATCATGTGATCGCTGGGAAGAGCTCTGAAATTACGTATAGCAGACCCCCTTTTTTTTTATTTTTTATAAATCACTCACAATCAATCACAGGGGCACACAGGATTAGAACACAGAGGGGATGGTATGAAGATGTGAAAGTGACCTCAACAACCACTTTAATGCCGCATAAACACGATCGGAATTCTCGTTGGAAAAAGCTCTGATGGTTTTCCCGATGGAATTCCGCTCAAACTGTCTTGCCTACACACGGTCACACTAAATTCGGGCCGCCAAGAGCGTGGTGACGTACAACAATACGACGAGCACCCGTCGAATTGTTTCCGAACATGCGTATGAATTTTGCGCGTCGGAATTGCTACAGACGATCGGAATTTCCGATAGAAACCTTTTCCGTCTGAAAAATTGAGAACATGCTTTAAATTTTTTGCTGGCGGGAATTCGGCCAGCAAAATTCAGACGGAGCCTAAACACGGTCGCATTTTCCGATGAAAAGCTCTCAACGGTCTTTTGCTGGCCGAAAATCCGATCGTGTGTACGCGGCATTAGGCTCCATTCACACTTGTTCGACTCTAAAAGTTGCACTGACTTTAGAGTGCAACTTTGGATGGGTGCAACTTGGATACAACTTTGACCAATGGTAACGGACAACTGTTTTCACACTTGTTGCATTGTAGAACATTCAGGAACGACTTTCGTGCAACTTCTGGAGGGTTAACATTGAAGTCTATGGCCCTCAAGTTGCACGAAAGACCAAAAGTAGTGCATGAACTACTTTGAAGTCACTGCAACTTTAAGTCGCACAAATATGAATGGTTATCATTGGGGAACGAATTGTCATGCAACTTTGATGTCCAAAATTGCATGACAAGTCGCACATGTGTGGAGCCTTTTTTCGATGGCTGCACAACCGGCTCCCCCTTCAAAAGTCAAGGACTCCTCGGAGTCCGGCTCCGCTGTAAAGCCCGGTACACAAGTGCCAAAAGTCAGCTAGTGCTGCAGGGACAGGCTGACTGTTAGTACATGTGTGGTGCTGTCTGTTCGGTTTCTATAAAAACGGTCTTACTGGAAAAACCAGCATTTCACCGGCACTTCAATCCATGGGTTGAACAAGAACAAAAAAAAACACCCACACCCCTGAACATGTACACCCAGCTTAATTCAAGAAATCCATTTACCATCCCTCCCCCCAGGCTGAATGAATCTGGAAGCAATCCACAGGGTTCTAAATGTTCTCCGCTGATCAGCTCAAGCGTGGTGAGCCACAGATTGTCTGAGATGAGCTGCGATCATCAGGATCAGAAACACGGCTCATCTCAGTATCATAAATGGACACCTTAGCGTAAGTTTTAGAGACATTTCTCGACATGTAGGAATGGGCAGCACACAGCAAACCTTGTACAGGTCTAAACTCAGAATTCTCCCTTCTGAATCCTCCTCTATAGGATGGGAGAGATACCCCTAACCCTCCACCTAGAGAAAGACCAGGAAAAGAATCCCAAATATAGATGGCGCCACATTTCAAGAAACATGCTGCTGTCCCACGCCCCCCCCCCCCCCCCCTCCCCCGAGACCGATCCGTCTGTCCCATGCCATCCCCCCCCCCTGCAGACAAGGTCACCACCCCTCCTGCGCTGTCCCACGAACGCCTGCCGGGACGGCGCGACGGCGTAACACGCTGCCGACGCGGCGCCAGGCGGCCGCGGCGCGACGCGGGACGCGAGCGGCCTGCCCCCATTCGACAGTTCGTCCTGGCGCGTCAGGCTGAGTCCCTCCCTGCACACGAACGACGGGGGCCCGCCCGCGGGGTCGACGGCGCACTGCCGCCGAGCGCCGCGGCACCACTGCCACGCCCGAGGGACACGCGCGGCGCAGCGTCGGGACCCCCTCCTGCACGCCCCCCCCCCCCCTGCAACCATGCGAGCACGCAGAGGCCGGGGCAAAACCGCAGGCGCGTGCGAGCCCCTGCCCCCCCCACCCAACTGCAAGGGACACAGATTAATTGGTCACAAACCCCCCGAGGTCACTTCACAGGGGTTGAAATGTTGGTTTGTCATGTGGTTTTGTTGTTGTGGTTGTGTTTTGTGTGTAAGTATGTGTAGTTGTGGTTTGTACTTGGTTGTGTGGTGGTGCATTTGGATTTTGGTGTGACAGGTATTGTATGTTCCTTTGTCCCCCCCCCCCCCCCCAAGGTCACTTCATGGGACACAGACATGTCCCGACCCCCCCCCAGGTCACTTCAAGGGACACAGACATGTTCCGACCCCCACCCCCTCTCCACCCCAAGGTCACTTCAAGGGACACAGAGACATGTCCTGGGCCCCGAGGTCACTTCAAGGGAAACGGACATGTCCCCCCCCCTGAGGTCACTTCAAGGGAAACCCACCCCCCCCCCTCAAGGGCACAGCTCTTCAAGGGAAACGGACATGCCCCCCATGCCCCCCCCCGAGCTGTGGTGAAACTACAAGTCCCGTGAGACATTGCAAGACCCTGAGATCAGAGGCAGAGGCATGAGGGGCTTTGTAGTTTCACCACAGCTGGAGAGCGAGGTTGCAACATCATTGGGCTCTATAGCGGGGGGTGGGCAACCTCAGCCTCCAGCTGTGGTGAAACTACAAGTCCCGTGAGACATTGCAAGACCCACGACAGTCCTGAGTATACAATGTATATATACCCCCCCTCCCCCCCCCAATACAGTGGTGTGAAAAAGTGTTTGCCCCCTTCCTCATTTCCTGTTCCTTTGCATGTTTGTCACACTTAAGTGTTTCGGAACATCAAACCAATTTAAACAATAGTCAAGGACAACACAAGTAAACACAAAATGCAATTTGTAAATGAAGGTGTTTATTATTAAAGGTGAAAAAAAATCCAAACCATCATGGCCCTGTGTGAAAAAGTGATTGCCCCCTAAACCTAATAACTGGTTGGGCCACCCTTAGCAGCAACAACTGCAACCAAGCGTTTGCGATAAACGTGCAATGAGGCTTTTACAGCGTCCTGAGGAATTTTGGCCCACTCATCTTTGCAGAATTGTCCTAATTCAGTTACATTAGAGGGTTTACGAGCATGAGCGGCCTTTTTAAGGTCATACCACAACATCTCAATAGGATTCAGGTCAGGACTTTGGCTAGGCCACTCCAAAGTCTTCATTTTGTTTTTCTTCAGCCATTCGGTGGTGGACTTGCTGGTGTGTTTTAGGATCATTGTCCTGCTGCAGAACCCAAGTTCGTTTCAGCTTGAGTACACGAACAGATGGTCGGACATTCTCCTTCAGGATCTCTTGGTAGACAGCAGAATTCATAGTTCCTTTTATCACGGCAAGTCTTCCAGGTCCTGAAGCAGCAAAACAGCCCCAGACCATCACACTACCACCACCATATTTTACTGTTGGTATAATGTTCTTTTTCTGAAATGCAGTGTTCCTTCTACGCCAGATATACTTGGACACACACCTTCCAAAGAGTTACACTTTTGTCTCATCGGTCCACAGAATGTTGTCCCAAAAGTCTTGGGGATCATCAAGATGTGTGGTGGAGAAATTGAGACGAGCTTTGATGTTCTTTTTGCTCAGCAGTGGTTTTCTCCTTGGAACTCTGCCATGCAGGCCATTTTTGCCCAGTCTTTTCCTGATGGTGGAGGCATGAACGCTGACCTTAACTGAGGCAAGTGAGGCCTGCAGTTCCTTGGACGTTGTTGTGGGGTCTTTTGTGACCTCTTGGATGAGTCGTCGCTGCGCTCTTGGGGTAATTTTGGGCGGCCGGCCACTCCTGGGAAGGTTCACCACTGTTCCATGTCTTCGCCATTTGTGGATAATGACTCTCACTGTGGTTCGCTGGATTCCCAAAGCTTTGGAAATGGCTTTATAACCCTTTCCAGACTGATAGATCTCAATTACTTTCTTTCTCAATTGTTCCTGAATTTCTTTGGGTCTCGGCATGATGTGTAGCTTTTAAGGCTCTTCTGGTGGACCTTACTGTGTCAAGCAGCTCCTATTTAAGTGATGCCTTGATTGTGAACAGGTGTGGCAATAATCAGGCCTGGGTGTGGCTAGAGAAATTGAACTCAGGTGTGGACAACCACAGTTATAGTATGTTTTAACAAGGGGGCAATCACTTTTTCACACAGGGCCATGATGGTTTGGATTTTTTTTCACCTTTAATAATAAACACCTTCATTTACAAATTGCATTTTGTGTTTACTTGTGTTGTCCTTGACTATTGTTTAAATTGGTTTGATGTTCCGAAACACTTAAGTGTGACAAACATGCAAAGGAACAGGAAATGAGGAAGGGGGCAAACACTTTTTCACACCACTGTATACACACCCTGTTATCTCACCCCCCCCAGCACCCCTCCCTCTCCTGCAAATTCTACCCCCCCCAGCACCCCTCTCACTCCTGAATAGATAACCCCTCCCCCCCAGCACCCATCCCACCTTCATCATCTTTTCCCTCCCCCCCCAGCACCCCTCCCTCCTGCATCAACCCCTCCCCCCCCAGCACCCCCTCCCCCAGCATCACCCCCCCAGCCCCCCCTCAGCACCCCCCCCCCCCCTCCCTCCAACCCCACCCCCCCAGCACCCCTCCCTCCTGCATCAACCCCTCCCCCCCCCTCCCCTCCCCTCCTTCCCCCAAACCCCCCCCTCCCCCCCCCCACCCTTCCCTCCTGCATCAACCCCTCCCCCCCCAGCACCCCTCCCTCCTGCATCTACCCCCCCCCCCCAGCACCCCTCCCGTCCTGCATCTACCCCTCCCCCCCAGCACCCCACCCTCCTGCATCACCCCTCCCCGCCCCCCCCCCCCAGCCCCTCCCACAACCCCTCCCCCCCCAGGCCCCCTCCCCCCCAACCCCCCCCCCCCCACCCTCCCCCTGCCCAACCCCTCCCCCCCCAGCACCCTTCCCTCCTGCATCAACCACGCCCCCCCCCCTCCCTCAGCCTCCCCCCCGCCCCCTCCCTCCTCTCACCCCTCCCCCTCCCAGCACCCCCTCACCTCCTGCATCAACCCCTCCCCCCCCAGCACCCCTCCCTCCTGCATCAACCCCTCCCCCCCCCCACTCACCCCTCCCTCCTGCATCAACCCCTCCCCCCCAGCACCCCTCCCTCCTGCATCAACCCCTCCCCCCCAGCACCCCTCCCTCCTGCATCAACCCCTCCCCCCCAGCACCCCTCCCTCCTGCATCAACCCCTCCCCACCCAGCACCCCTCCCTCCTGCATCAACCCCTCCCCCCCCAGCACCCCTCCCTCCTGCATCAACCCCTCCCCCCCAGCACCCCGTCCCTCCTGCATCAACCCCTCCCCCCAGCACCCCCCCTCCTCCTGCATCGACCCCCCTCCCCCCCAGCACCCCTCCCTCCTGCATCAACCCTCCCCCCCCAGCACCCCTCCCTCCTGCATCAACCCCTCCCCCCCAGCACCCCTCCCTCCTGCATCAACCCCTCCCCCCCCCCCAGCACCCCTCCCTCCTGCATCAACCCCTCCCCCCCCAGCACCCTCCCTCCACCCCCCCCCTTGCCCCCCCTCACCCCCCCACCCCCCTCCTGCATCTACCCCTCCCCCCCAGCACCCCTCCCTCCTGCATCAACCCCTCCCCCCCAGCACCCCTCCCTCCTGCATCTACCCCTCCCCCCCAGCACCCCTCCCTCCTGCATCTACCCCTCCCCCCCAGCACCCCTCCCTCCTGCATCTACCCCTCCCCCCCAGCACCCCTCCCTCCTGCATCTACCCCTCCCCCCCAGCACCCCTCCCTCCTGCATCAACCCCTCCCCCCCAGCACCCCTCCCTCCTGCATCTACCCCCCCCCCCAGCACCCCTCCCTCCTGCATCTACCCCCCCCCCCCAGCACCCCTCCCTCCTGCATCTACCCCCCCCCCCCCCCAGCACCCCTCCCTCCTGCATCTACCCCCCCAGCACCCCTCCCTCCTGCATCTACCCCCCTCCCCCCCCAGCACCCCTCCCTCCTGCATCTACCCCTCCCCCCCAGCACCCCTCCCTCCTGCATCTACCCCCCCCCCCCAGCACCCCTCCCTCCTGCATCTACCCCCCCCCCCCCCAGCACCCCTCCCTCCTGCATCTACCCCCCCCCCCCCCAGCACCCCTCCCTCCTGCATCTACCCCTCCCTCCTGCATCAACCCCTCCCCCCCAGCACCCCTCCCTCCTGCATCAACCCCTCCCCCCCAGCACCCCTCCCTCCTGCATCAACCCCTCCCCCCCAGCACCCCTCCCTCCTGCATCAACCCCTCCCCCCCAGCACCCCTCCCTCCTGCATCAACCCCTCCCCCCCAGCACCCCTCCCTCCTGCATCAACCCCTCCCCCCCAGCACCCCTCCCTCCTGCATCTACCCCCCCCCCCCAGCACCCCTCCCTCCTGCATCTACCCCCCCAGCACCCCTCCCTCCTGCATCAAACCCTCCCCCCCAGCACCCCTCCCTCCTGCATCAAAACCTCCCCCCAGCACCCCTCCCTCCTGCATCAACCCCCCCCCCCCCAGCACCCCTCCCTTCTGCATAAACCCCTCCCCCCAGCACAAACCCCTCCCCCCAGCACCCCTCCCTCCTGCATCAACCCGCCCCCCCCCAGCACCCCTCCCTCCTGCATCTACTTTTTTATATACATGTCACACCATCCCAGGACCTCTTCTCCAGATATCCGCAGCCAACTTTCTGCACCATCCTCCTATGAGCCCCGGCCGGTGTGATAACCCAGGGGGGGCCTGTCCATGACACCCTGGGCTCACAGGAAGCAGGTCAGCATCATTCAACCTGCAGGGGACCGAGGAGGATGTACAGCACTAAAATTTGTCTTTTTTTCCCCCCCATTTTTAATGGGGAGATGGGTTTTAAAAAGAAAGATAAAAAGGGGGCACCGTTGTCACCCTTCATTCCTCGAAGTGCAAGTCCTGTAATAAACGCAGCATCTACTGACCTCCTGAACTGCTTGTCCCGGTAGGTTCTGGGGCTCCAGATTTGGGGGTCTATCACGGCTACCAGAAGGAGAAGTAGTAGGACTATGAAGATAACCAGGAGGACCACCCGCTGGCGGGAGAACTGCGTCACCGAGGGCAGGCTGCAGTGCCAGGAGCCAGGAAACAAGCAGGAGAAGCTGATTCTGGAAGGAGAAATATATACAGGATAAGAAATCTGAAACCTTCATCACCAAAGGAGAGCCCCCAGTATAGATACCAATAGACCAGCACAGAATATCTCCCCTGAAGAACACCTCCACCTATGTTCTGGACAGGAGGAGAGGGGGGTGTGCCCTGTAGTCCAACAGAGAAGGAGAACTCTGGTAGGGATCGACCGATTATCGGTGCGGCTGATATCCACTTTTTTAGAAGTATCGGTAAAAAAAAAAAACAAAAAACTGACCAATATTACAGATATTGCTTGCAGGCATTACCCCGGTACTGTTCTTTAGAGTGGACGGTCGGCTTTATTGTAATGACAACTGATGCAGCCCATGTGTTTTAGACATGTGCAATTCTTTCGTTTTTTTTTCGTTTTCCGTTAAAATTCGTTATATTCGTTATCGTACGAATGATTCGCTAAAAATTTTAACGTATGTTCGAATCGAACGAATATGAAAAACACCGAAAATCCGAAAAAAAATAATTGGAAACAACGAAACTACGAAAGAAAATCCGAAAAACGAAAACAGGAACAACGAAAATCAAAATGAACGAAAAAATTTGTACATTCGTAACTTTTTTTTTTTGTTGAATTGGTATTTTTCCGTGTCCCTTACAATGGCGCTGCTTAACGTGCTTCGAATGGATTGAACGAAAAAATTCGTACATTCGTAACTTATTTTTTTTTTTTCGATTCGTAATTTTCCGTGTCTCTTACAATGGCGCTGCTTAACACGCTTCGAATGGATTGAACGAAAAAATTCGTACATTCGTAATCGTAACTTTTTTTTTTTTTTTTCGATTCGTAATTTTCCGTGTCTCTTACAATGGCGCTGCTTAACACGCTTCGAATGGATTGAACGAAAAAATTCGTAACTTTTTTTTTTTTTGTGATTCATAATTTTCCGTGTCCCTTACAATGGCGCTGCTTAACGTGCTTCGAATGGATTGAACGAAAAAAATTCGTACATTCGTAACTTTTTTTTTTCGATTCGTAATTTTCCAGTGTCTCTTAAAATGTAATAATAGCATACACATTACATAACATTATATGAATTTACGAATCCACGAAAACAATGTTACGAAGGTACGAATAAATCAATCTAACGAAAGTACGAATGTAACTAAATCTACGAAAATACGAATGCGTCCGAATTTCGAATAAAACGAAAATTAAACTAACGGAAAAACGAATCAACGAAAAAATAACTCTTACGAAAATACGAATCGTTACGAATACGAACACCGACGACTTACGAAAATACGAATCGCTACGAATCAACGGAAACGAAAGAAACTAAACTAAAATAAACAAATTTTTCTATTGTGCAAATTTCTAGCTGTTATTACAAGCAGTGGGCGGGGAGGCCCCCTCCCACCGCTCGCTCAGGCTCACCCGTCCCACCGGGAGGCCCGAGCAACCAGCCGGCACGTCCTTCGGGCAACAAAGCCGATGCTTCCTTCGGGTCTCGGATCTAGTAATCCGGTAGCAATGTCATGACATCACTTCCCGAATTACTGGCATCTTAAAAGGCACCAATTTAAAAAAAATAAAGTATTCAAAAAGGCCGATGTTGACATTTTGAATAATTTGAAGTGCAGAGGAGGGGTTTGAGGTCCCCAATCCCTCCATAAAGAGTACCTGTCAATGCCCATTACTGTCAAAAGGGATGTTTACATTCCTTGTGACAGCAATAAAAGTGATTAAAAAATGACAGTGTAAAAAAAAAAAGTTAAATGTACAAAATATCGTCAGGAGAGGTGGCCGAAATATCGGTATCGTATCGGCACCAAAAAAAAAAAAAGATAATCGGTCGATCCCTAAACTCTGGTACCGGTGACAACACAGCGTGGGATTTCAGTACAGTGGAGGGTGGAGTTGTCAGCTCGGTATAGGAACTCACTGGATTTCTGGCAGATCTCAGGGGATTTCCTGTACTTGCAGCAGATGGGGAAGTGAAGAGCTCACATGGACCGCACAGGTTCCGAGATGTTACTTCGGTCACATAAACTGAATGTGTCACACAAGCAATCTCACCATGATGTACAGCTAAGAGACCCCCCCCCCCCCCCGACATTCTATAACAGCGGCCAATAGGCGGTTCCAGTGCCTAAAAGATCCAAAGTTATAGCAGTCAGCTGCCAGGAGTCACACCGCAGAGATCCCCTCAGCAAAGAAAATATGTATCTGCAAAATGTGTGCAAACTAAAGCCCTGGGTTTACTGTGAACGGTTAGACAGACAATTCAGGGTGTTGTAGGTTGGCAAGTGAGCTGGGAATTTTCTTTGTTGTTTTCTGACATGTCGCCCTCCCATGTGCTCCTCGCTGCAAAGGCCAGTTATAGGTTGGGGTCATTGCCGTTTGTTTGTACTTTTCTGTATCACATTGCGGGAATAAATCGGCACAAACTCAGGAGGAACCCAAATAAAACGTCTAGAGACCCCCCCCTATGAGGGTCCAATGTACGGAATGCACAGGAAGACACACGACCATCCAGCACAACCAATCAACTGCTGAGCCTCTACTAAACACCGCCATGAAAGTTATCCCCCCCACACAATCTACTGACTTGTTCTACAACCCCCCCCCCCCCCCCCCCCCCCCCCCCCCCCCCCCCCCCCCCCCCCCCCCAGCCACTGATCTTGATGTTTCACAGACTCATCCCCCCCCCACCCCCCCTTGTCCCTCTCCCTCTCCCTCTCCCTCATCTGGATTTTCACAAACTTGTCCCCCCCCCCTCCCCAGCCACTGATCCGGTCCCTCAGAGAGAATGTTCCACATCACTTCCACGTCTCTTCAAGCCACCATAGGACATCCAAACTGATAGACTTACCTGGCCATAAGCAGCGATCCCGTCACCTCCTCTCCTCGTCTTCTCTCCACATGTCACTGGAAAGTCCAGCCACAGCCTCCAACATGGCAGCCTCCTCCTCCACGCCTCCTGTAATGACAGATATAAATGAGGATTGTAGGGACCTGATATGCAGCCAGTGTGACGGGAGGTTAATCATTACCCCAGAGCTTAGTGAGCCAAGGACTGAGATAACAACCCCACAGATGACGGAGAGAACAACCCCAGAGAGGATGCTAAGCCCAGAGGAGGCCAAGAGAACCCAGAGGGGGACCGAGAGAACAAGCCCAGAGGGGGACCGAGAGAACAAGCCCAGAGGGGGACCGAGAGAACAAGCCCAGAGGGGGACCGAGAGAACAAGCCCAGAGGGGGACCGAGAGAACAAGCCCAGAGGGGGACCGAGAGAACAAGCCCAGAGGGGGACCGAGAGAACAAGCCCAGAGGGGGACCGAGAGAACAAGCCCAGAGGGGGACCGAGAGAACAAGCCCAGAGGGGGACCGAGAGAACAAGCCCAGAGGGGGACCGAGAGAACAAGCCCAGAGGGGGACCGAGAGAACAAGCCCAGAGGGGGACCGAGAGAACCAGCCCAGAGGGGGACCGAGAGAACAAGCCCAGAGGGGGACCGAGAGAACAAGCCCAGAGGGGGACCGAGAGAACAAGCCCAGAGGGGGACCGAGAGAACAAGCCCAGAGGGGGACCGAGAGAACAAGCCCAGAGGAGGACAGAGAGAACAAGCCCAGAGGAGGACAGAGAGAACAAGCCCAGAGGAGGACAGAGAGAACAAGCCCAGAGGAGGACAGAGAGAACAAGCCCAGAGGGGGCAGAGAGAACAAGCCCAGAGGAGGGCCGAGAGAACAAGCCCAGAGGAGGGCCGAGAGAACAAGCCCAGAGGAGGGCCGAGAGAACAAGCCCAGAGGAGGGCCGAGAGAACAAGCCCAGAGGAGGACCGAGAGAACAAGCCCAGAGGAGGACCGAGAGAACAAGCCCAGAGGAGGACAGAGAGAACAAGCCCAGAGGAGGACAGAGAGAACAAGCCCAGAGGAGGACAGAGAGAACAAGCCCAGAGGAGGAGGACAGAGAGAACAAGCCCAGAGGAGGAGGACAGAGAGAACAAGCCCAGAGGAGGACCGAGAGAACAAGCCCAGAGGAGGACAGAGAGAACAAGCCCAGAGGAGGACAGAGAGAACAAGCCCAGAGGAGGACAGAGAGAACAAGCCCAGAGGAGGAGGACAGAGAGAACAAGCCCAGAGGAGGACCGAGAGAACAAGCCCAGAGTAGGACCGAGAGAACAAGCCCAGAGGAGGACAGAGAGAACAAGCCCAGAGAGGACCGAGAGAACAAGCCCAGAGGAGGACAGAGAGAACAAGCCCATCAGTGCTGCATATTACTGCCTCATCAGTGCGGCAAGGGCGAGTTCAGAGGGTGGTGATAAATGGGGATTACTCGGAATGGTCAGGGGTGGGTAGTGGGGTCCCCCAGGGTTCTGTGCTGGGACCAATCCTATTTAATTTGTTCATAAATGACCTGGAGGATGGGGATGGGGTAAACAGCTCAATCTCTGTATTTGCGGATGATACTAAGCTAAGCAGGGCAATAACTTCTCTGCAGGATGTGGAAACCTTGCAAAAAGATCTGAACAAATTAATGGGGTGGGCAACTACATGGCAAATGAGGTTTAATGTAGAAAAATGTAAAATAATGCATTTGGGTGGCAAAATTCTGAATGCAATCTATACACTGGGGGGAGAACCTCTGGGGGAATCTAGGATGGAAAAGGACCTGGGGGTCCTAGTAGATGATAGGCTCAGCAATGGCATGCAATGCCAAGCTGCTACTAACAAAGCAAACAGAATATTGGCATTAAAAAGGGGATCAACACCAGAGATAAAATGATAATTCTCCCGCTCTACAAGACTCTGGTCCGGCCGTACCTGGAGTATGCTGTCCAGTTCTGGGCACCAATCCTCAGGAAGGATGTACTGGAAATGGAGCGAGTACAAAGAAGGGCAACAAAGCTAATAAAGGGTCTGGAGGATATTAGTTATGAGGAAAGGTTGCGAGCACTGAACTTATTCTCTCTGGAGAAGAGACGCTTGAGAGGGGATATGATTTCATTATTCAAATACCCCACAATAGGGAGTTTAACAAGACACGTGGCCACTCATAAAATTAGAAGAAAAGAGGTTTAACTTTAAACTATGTAGAGGTGTATTGAGGGCGGAGGGAGGGAGAGGGGTGTATTGAGGGCGGAGGGAGGGAGAGGGGTGTATTGAGGGCGGAGGGAGGGAGAGGGGTATATTGAGGGCGGAGGGAGGGAGAGGGGTGTATTGGGGCGGAGGGAGGGAGAGGGGTGTATTGAGGGCGGAGGGAGGGAGAGGGGTGTATTGAGGGTGGAGGGAGGGAGAGGGGTGTATTGAGGGCGGAGGGAGGGAGAGGGGTGTATTGAGGGTGGAGGGAGGGAGAGGGGAGGACGGAAGAGAGTAGGGAATAGAGGGAGAAGAACAATGAGGATGAGGAGAGAATGAAGAGGGAGAAGTAGAGACAGAGATGAGAAGGAGAGAGTAGCATAAGAGTATGAAGAAAGAGAGGATGGAGTATAGTGGAGAATGAGAAGAGGGAAGAGAGAAGAGAAAGGATAAGAAAAGAGTTGAGAAAGACCACGGAAGGCGGAGAGGGGTGTATGAGGGCGGAGGGAGGGGAGGGTATATTGGGGCGGAGGGAGGGAGAGGGGTATTGGGGCGGAGGGATGGGAGTAATTGAGGGCGGAGGGAGGGAGAGGAGGTTTAACATGTATTGTTTTGTTGTTTTGTATTTTTTAGTTTGAGTTTTTTTTGTTATTTTGTTTGTTGTTTGTGTATTTTTTGTTTGTATGTTGTTTGTTTTTTTGTTGTTTTCCTTGTTTTGTTTGTTTTTGTATTTGTTTTGTTTTTTTTTTTTTGTTTTTTGTTTGTTTTTTTTTGTTGTTTTTGTTACATGTTATTTTGTATTTTTGTGTTGTTGTTGTGTTTTTTTTTTTTTTGTTTGTTTTGTTTTTGTTTTTGTTTGTGTTTTTTGTATTGTAGTATGTGTTTGTTTTGTTAGTTTGTTTTTTTGTTGTAATTGTTTGTTGTTTTTTTTATGTTTGTATTGGGCGGGAGAGGAGGGAGAGGGGTGTATAGTGAGGGCGGATGGAGGGAAGAAGGGGTGTCTTGGGGAGGTGCGGAGGGAGAGGGTTGTATTGGGGGGAGAGGGTGTATATTGAGGGCGGAGGGAGGGAGAGGGGTGTAATTTGGGGCGGAGCGGAGGAGAGAGAGGTGTGTATTGAATGGCGAGAGGGAGAGGGGTGTATTTGAGGGTGGAGCGGAGGAGGGTGAGGGTGTAAATTGAGGCGGCGTGAGGAGAGGGAGAGGGGTGGTAATTGATGCGGTGCGGAGGGAAGGGAGAAGGGTGAATTGAGGGTGGTGTGGAGGGAGGGAGGGAGAGGGGTGGTGTATTGGTCGGTGTGGAGGGAGAGGGGTGTATTGGGGCGGTGCGGAGGGAGAGGGGTGTATTGGGGCGGTGCGGAGGGAGGAGAGGGGTGTATTGAGGGAGGGAGAGAGGGGTTGCAGGGGTTGGGGGGGTGGGCGGAGGGAGAGGGGTGTATTGGGGGAGGTGGGAGAGGGGTGTATTGGGGGCGGTGCGGAGGGAGAGGGGTGTATTGGGGCGGAGGGAGAGGGTGTATTGGGGGCGGAGGGAGGGAGAGGGGTGTATTGGGGCGGAGGGAGGGAGAGGGGTGTATTGAGGGCGGGGGGAGGGAGAGGGGTGTATTGAGGGCGGAGGGAGGGAGAGGGGTGTATTGAGGGCGGAGGGAGGGAGAGGGGTGTATTGAGGGCGGAGGGAGGGAGAGGGGTGTATTGAGGGCGGAGGGAGGGAGGGGGGTGTATTGAGGGCGGAGGGAGGGAGAGGGGTGTATTGAGGGCGGAGGGAGGGAGAGGGGTGTATTGAGGGCGGAGGGAGGGAGAGGGGTGTATTGAGGGCGGAGGGAGGTAGAGGGGTGTATTGAGGGCGGAGGGAGGGAGAGGGGTGTATTGAGGGCGGAGGGAGGGAGAGGGGGTGTATGGGGGCGGTGCGGAGGGAGGGAGAGCGGTGTATGGGGGCGGTGCGGAGGGAGGGAGAGCGGTGTATGGGGGCGGTGCGGAGGGAGGGAGAGCGGTGTATGGGGCGGTGCGGAGGGAGGGAGAGGGTGTTTGGGGGGGGGCGGTGCGGAGGGAGGGAGAGCGGTGTATGGGGGCGGTGCGGAGGGAGGGAGAGCGGTGTATGGGGGCGGTGCGGAGGGAGGGAGAGCGGTGTATGGGGGCGGTGTGGAGGGAGGGAGAGCGGTGTATGGGGGGCCGGAGGGAGGGAGGGAGAGCGGTGTATGGGGGTGGTGCGGAGGGAGGGAGAGGGGTGTATTGAGGAGAGGAGGAGAGGGGTGGTATTGAGGGCGGAGGGAGGGAGAGGGGTGATTGGGCGGATTGGAAGTAACCATAACTTCTGTGGCGGCGGGAGAATGAGAGAGAGAAGGAGAGTAAGGAGATGAGAGAGAAGAGATGAAGAAAGAAGAGGGAGAAAGAGAAGAGAAAGAGTAGAGAAGAAGGAGAGAAAGAAGAAGTGAGCAGAAGAAGAGAGGCGGGTAGAAGGAGAAGAGAGATAGTAGAGGAGAGAGAGAGAGGAGAGAGAGAGATAAGGAGAGAGGGTAGAAGATAGAGAAGAAGAAGAGGAAGAGAGAAAGTGGAGAATAGAGGAGAGAGAAGAGAAGAGTTGATGAAAGGAGAGAGGGTAGAGAGAAAAAGAGAGAGAAGAGAAGAGAGTAGAAGAAGAGGAGAGAGAGAAGAAGAGTAAGAGGAGTAGGAAGAGAGAGAGAGACTAAGAGGTAGAGAAAGAGAGAGTGAGGGGTTGGAGGGAGAAGAGAGAGAGAAGGGAAGAGAAGAAGAGAGAGTGAAGAAAAAGAGAAGAGAGAGAGAGAGAAGAGCGAAGAGAGGGAAAGAAGAGAGAAAAGAGAAGAGAGAGAAGTAAGAAAAGAAGAGAAGAGACAGAGGGGCATGAGAAGGAAGAGAGAACAAAAAAGAGAGAGAGAGAAGAGATGAGAGAGAGAAGAGAGAGAGAAGAAGAATGAGAAGGAGGAAGAGAGAGAGAGAAGACAAGTAAGAGTGGAAGTAGAAGAAGAGAGTGAGAGTGACGAGAGCAGAGAGAGTAAAGAGGAGAAGAAGAGAAAAGAGAGAGAGAAGGAGGGGTTGAAAGGAGAGAAGAGAAAGAGAGAGAGAGAGAGTAGAAAGAGAGAAGAGAAAGAAGGAGTGAAGAGAGATAAGACGAGAAAGAGGGAAGAGAGAGAGAGGAGGAGAAAGAGAGAGAAGAAGAGAAGGAGAGGGAGAGAGGAGAATGAGAGAGGAGAGAAAAGAGAACGAAGAGAGGGGACGAAAGAGAGGAAGAAGAGAGAGAAAAGAGAGAGAAGAAGAGGGAAGAAAGAACGAAAGAGAGGGGTAGAAGAAGAGTAAAGAGAGAAGTGAGAGAAGTAGACGAGAGAAAAGAGAGAGGAAAGACGTAGAGAAGGGGGAGGTGAGAAGAGAGGAGAAAGAGAGAGAGAAAGAGAGAGAGAGAAAGAGAGAGAAGAGAGAGAGAGAGAGAGAGAAAGAGGGGGGGGTGGGTAAGAGAAGGAGGGGAGTAGAAAAAGAAGAGGATGAGAGAGACAGAGTGAGAAGAATAGAGCGAGAGAAATGAAGAGAAAAGAGAAGAGAGAGAGAGGAGAAGAGAGGAGAGAAGAGAGAGAAGACAGAGGGAGAAAGAGAGAGCGAGAGACAGAAGAGAATGAGAAGAGAAAGAGAGAGGGAAGAAGAAGGAGAGAGAAGAGGAGAGCAGAGAGAAAGGGAGAAGACAGAGAGAAGAGAGAGAAGCAGAGAGAGGAGCGAGAGAGAGAGGAGAGGAGAAAAAGAGACGAAAGAGAGAGGAAGAGAGAGGAAGAGAAGAGAGAGAGAGAACGAGGGGTGTTAAGAGAAGGAGAAGAAGAGGAGATGAGAGTAGGGAAGAGAATAGAGAGAAGAGGGAAGAGGAGAGAAAAATGAAAAAGAAGGGGGGGTGGGGGGGGGGAGAGAGAGAGAGGGGTATAGAGGCAAAGAAGAAGAATCGAGGAAATAGAGGAGAGGAGAGAGAGGAAAGAAGAACGAGAGAGAGAGAGAAGAGAAGTGAGAGAGAGAGAGAGAAGAGCAATGAGAGAGTGAGAGAGTAGAAAGAAAGTAGAAAGAGTAGAGAGAAAGAAGCAGAGAGAGAGAAGAGAGAGAAGAGAGGAGAGAAGAGGGAAGACTGAGAGAGAGAGGATAAGAGAAGAGAAGCAAGAGAGTAGAGAGTAGAAGGAGATGAAGAGAGAGAGAGAAAGGGGGAGAGAGAGAGAGAGAGAAGAGAGGAGAGAGGAGAGGGGAGAGAGGGAAGAGCGAAAGTAAAAGAGAAGAGAGAGGGCGAAAGAGAGAGAGAAGAAAAGAGCAGACGAGGAAGAGAAAGAGAGAAAAGAAGAGGAGAGAGAAGGAAAATGAGGAGAGAGAGGGAAGAAGGAGAGACGAGAGGAAGAGAATAGAGAAAAGAGAAGAGAAGAGAAAGAGAGAGAGAGTGAGAGGAAGAGAGGAAGAGAGGAAGAGAGGAGGAGAAGGGAAGGGAGAAGAAGGAGAAGAGAAGGAGAATAAGAGAGAAGAAGAAAAAGAAGAAAGGAGCAAGAGAAGACGGAAGAAAGAAGACACAGAAAAGGTATTAGATGAAGAGAAAAGAGAGAGAAGGTGAGAGAAAAGTAGAGAAGAGAGTAGAGAGCAAAGAGGAGGAGAGAGTAGGAGAGAAAGAGTCGAGAGGAGAAGAGGAGGGAGAAGGAAGAGAGAGAGAAGAGAGAGAGAGAGAGAGAGCGAGAAGGAGGGAGGGAAGAGAAGAGAAGGCAGAGGAAGAAGAAGAGAGAAGAGAAGAAAGAAAAGAGAGAGGAGAGGGGTTAGTAGAGAGAGAGGAGAGAGAGAAGAGAAGTAAAGAGTAGAGATAGAGGGTAGGAAGAAGGCAGAACGGAAGAAAAAGAGAAGATAGAGAGAGAGAGAGGATGGAAGA